>JAJHZJ010000545.1:2989121-3243589 GCA_023548195.1 Bettongia penicillata ogilbyi | reverse complement strand
CTCCACCCTCACTGGAAGCAGAGATCTATCTTGACAAAGAGCTCAAAAGTCAAGTAAATGGCTGGGGAAATGAGCAAAAACCAGAAAAAGAATAATAGTATGGAATCATACTTTGGTGACAAGACCAAAGCATGTAAACAGAAGAAAACAAAGTTAAAGCTCATTCAAAGCCTCCAAGAAAAATATGAATTGGTCTCAGGTCATGAAAGAGCTCAAAAAGGATTTTCAAAATCAAGTAAGAGAAAAAGAACAAAAACTGGGAAAAGAAATGAAAGAGATGCAAGAAAATTATGAGAAACAAGTCAGCTGCTTGCTAAAGAAGAACTTAAGAAATGCTAAAGAAAATAACACTGTAAAAAATAGACTAACTCAAATGAAAAGGAGATTCAAAAAGCTAAAGAAAAGAAGTTCCTAAAAAGCAAAAAATAGCCACACAGAAAAGGAAGTTCAAAAGCCCATTGAAGAAAATATTTCCTTAAAGATTAGAATGGAGAGATGGAAGCTAATGACTTAATGAAAAATCAAGAAATTATAAAACAAACCAAAGGAATGAAAAAGTAGCAGATGGTGTGAAATATCTTATTAGAAAAACAACTGACCTTGAAAACAGATCCAGGAGAGACAATTTAAAAATTATGGGACTACCTGAAAGCCATGATCAAAAAAAGAGCCTAGACATCATCTTTCAAGAAATTATCAAGGAAAACTGCCCTGATATCCTAGAACCAGAGGGTAAAAAAAATGTTGAAAGAATCCACTGAACACCTCCTGAAAGAGAATCTCAAAAGGAAATCTCCCAGGAATATTGTAGCCAAATTTCAGAGTTCCCAGATCAAGGAGAAAATATTGCAAGCAGGCAGAAAGAAACAATTTGAGTATTGTGAAATACAACTAGGATAACACAAAATCTAACAACTTTTACATTATGGAATCACAGGTCTTGGAATATGATAATCCAGAAGTCAAAAAAACTAGGATTAAAACCAAGAATCACCTATTAAGCAAAACTGAATATAATACTTCAGGAGGAAAATGGTCATTCAATGAAATAGAGGACTTTTAAGCATGCTTGATGAAAAGACCAGAGCTGAATAGAAAATCTGATTTTCAAACACAAGAATCAAGAGAAGCAGGAAAAGTTAAACAGAAAATAGAAATCATAAAGGACTTACTAAAGTTGAACTGTTTACATCCCTACATGAAAAAAAAATACTTATAACTCTTGAGACTTTTTTCAGTACTAAGGTAGTTGGAGGGATTATATACAGACAGACAGAGGGCACAAAATGAGTTGAATCAGAAAGAATGATATCTAAAAAACTAAAATTAAGGGGTGAGAGAGGAATATATTGGAAGGAGAAAGAGAAAAATAGAATAGGGCAAATTATCCTCATAAAAGAGGCAGGAAAAAGTTTTTTCAATGGAGGGGAAGAAGGAGGGGGTGAGAAGGAAAGAGTGAACCTTACTCTCATCACATTTAGCTTAAGGAGGGAATAACATGCATACTCAATTTGCTATGAAAATCTATGTTGCACTCCAGGAAAGTAAGGGAGAAAGGAATAAGCAGGGGGGTGGGACTGTGGGGGAATGATAGAAGGGAGGTCAAATAGGAAGAGGATATAATTAGAAGTAAATACTTCTGAGGAGGGATAAGGTCAAAAGAGAATAAAATCACTGGGGAATAGTATAAAGGAAAATATAGTTAGTCTTTCACAACATGACTTTTATGAAAGCCTTTTGCATAACTACACATGTATAGCACATATTGAATTGCTTTCTCTCTCAGTGGGGATGGGTGGGGAGGGAGGAAGGCAGAAAAGTTGGAACTCATAGTTTTAAAAATGAATGTTGAAAATTGTTTTTACATGCAACTGGGAAATAAGATATACAGGCAATGGGGTATAGAAATCTATCTTGTCCTCCAAGAAAATAGAGGGGATGGGGTTAAGAGACGGGAGGGGTAGGATAGCAGGGAGGGCAGATTGGGGGGAAGGGGTAATATTGTCTTGGGCTGGGGAGAGGGGAGAGATGGAGAGAAAATTTGTAACTCAAAATCTTCTGAAAATGAATGTTGAAAACTAAAAATAAATAAATTAGAAAAAAGCAAAAAAAAAAAAAAAAGAATGTTGACCCATTTTTTGATGAATTTTGAAAGTTTCTTTCTGGGCTTTAAAACTGAAAGATTCCAAGTGAAAAATAAAACTTTAGATTCCATTCCAGTTTGTCCCTTTTACTATTGCCAGAGAGTAATTACTCAAGTCCTTTCAAATCAATGTTTTGTTATAATTGAGCATCAAGGACTTGCACAATCATTTCAACTTTTCCCCATTATCCAGTTTAGTGCAGTCTCCAAAACAAATATTCAGTGACTATGTGGTCCTGGTTAAAAGACACTTCTCTTTGCAAAAAATAAAAAAAATTAACTACTTTTTTGAAATATACTCCTTTTGATTTTGTATATCCTGAGGATTGGTGATGTTTCCTTTATAGGAGATAGTGCTGTGGGCTTTGTTTATCAGTGTTCTTCCATCAACGTCAGTGCTGCATGGTCACATTGAGGTTTTTTGTGGAAGAGTCTATTTACAATGAGTTTGTTCAGAGAATGGTAGATGTGCCAAGCAATGTATGCTAGGGAATCCTCTGAACCCAGGAGTACAACAAGGCTCTCAGGTTGGTAAATAAAAGAATGCACACGATAGGAAACAAAGATCGATACAGACAAGGGAGTTTGTCTATTTCCTTTTTCTGGATCAGAATGTAATGAGGATGGTGCTGGCCTTGCTTGTTTTCCTCAGCAAGACTGGGACAGATTGGAAAGACATACACAGTCAGGATTTCCCATCTTGGGGCAGGAAGCCAAACTTCCTCTTCCCATGTTGTTTAAACCTAATGACTGAAACTAATCTAGGGAACAACTTTAGAATTAAGATTGAATATATTTTTGTTTAAAAAAAACACAACACCAAATTCACTGGATGAAGCACCCTTACATTTTATCCTTCACATAACTTTTGCCTCCTGCATTCATTTCTCTCACAAAATGAAAGTTATACCTAATCCTCTGTTCTTCCTCAACAGCATCCTATAGATAGATGACAAAGTAGTTAAGAGCTCTGATTTGAGTCAGGAAGGCCTAGTTTGAGATCTCCCCCCAAATGCCATGTGCCCACAAGCAAGGCTGTCAGCCTGTTTCCTCATCTGTAAAATGGGCATGATAATAGTAACTATTCACAGAGGATTAACTCAGAAAACATATGAAGAGAGATGACAACCTTAATGTGCTGTATAAGTTCTATTTCTTATTATTTCTCCCTTTCTCTCAGAGTGTATGCATTTACATTTGCACACCCTCCCCTCTATACCATTTCCCATGGTGATCTCAGTAGTCCCCTTTATTTATTTATTTTCTCTATGCTGGTGATTTTCAGTTCAAGCCCTAGCTTCCCTCCTAACAACCAGACTCACATCTCCAGCTACATATTAGACGTCTTAAACTGGATGTTCCTTAGACATCTTAAACTCACCATATCCAGAACTTAATTCATTATCTTCCATGCCCCACCAACCCTTCCTTTTCCAAATTTCTCCATTACTGGGGTCATCCTTGACTCCTCATTCTCTCTCACCCTCATATTCAATTTATTGCTAAGACCTGTTCATTTCAACTTCCTAATATATCTCCAATATGCCTCCTTCTCTCCTCTGACCCTGCCACCATCAATCACTTCATGTCTGTTCTACTACTGTAGTACCCTGCTGGATTTTTCCCATCTGGAGTCTCTCCCCACTCCAATCAATCATCTGTTCATCTCCCAAATTAATCTTCCTAAAATTCACATTTTATCATGTCCTCACACTCCTATTCAATAAACTACAATGATGTCTTATTGCTTCCAGGATCAAATATAAAATCCCATATTTGGCATTTAAAGCCCTTCACAATTTGGACTCTTCCAACCTTTCCAGTTTTCTTACATGTTACTCCCCTGCCACATTCCCTGCAATCCTGTGACCCCGGCCTTTTTTGTCATTCCTCAGATAGGATGTTGCATGTGACTATTACCCATGCCTGGAATACTATCCTTCCTCATTTCTACCTACTGGCTTCCTTGGCTTCCTTTGAGTTTTAGTCAAAATCCCACTTTATACAAGAAACCTTTTTTGATCATGTAGTGCTAGTACTTGCCCTTTGTTAATTATCTGCAATTTATCCTGACTTTGCCTTGTTAATGTCAAATTATTTGTGTGTTGTATCCTTTATCGTACCGTGAGTTCCTTGAGAGCAAGAACCATCTTTTGCTTTTCTTTATATCCTTACTGTCTTAGCACAGCACCAGACACATTACATGGTTGTTGACTGATTTTTCCCCCTACAGTCACTCTGACTAGTTAGCTTTATTCTGTAGTCCAGTGATGAAGATCATGTCCTAAACATTCTTATTCATCACATGAAATGAATTTATACCTCTAACTTTGACTACCAACTCCAACTCCTCTCTCCAAATGATTCCTTCCTCTTTTGCAGTCTAATTAGTACCACGATACCTAGACTCATTTATTTCATATTTCCTCATCTCTCAGATCTCATAATTTTCCTACTTTCCCTCCATCACACACATTTATCTATTCACCCCTCCTTCTGAGTCTATGACCTGATGTAATTTCTTCCAATCCCTGGCTTTTCCTTGTAATCACTACCTTTCTTCCTTCTTTCAATTTTATGTTGATGTGCCTTTAGACCTAAAAATTCTATTTTTTCCCAGTTCTCCATGGAGTAAATAAAGATACATGACTACCATGTTTTTATCCAAGAGGCACTCTTAGAACTTAAAAGACTAGATATATAAGGTAGATTTTAAAGTATAAAAGTACAAATTGTTTAAATGAATAAATGTTTCATTTCAGCTCCATAATTTTGCAATTATCTCTCAGTTATAAAAAACATTTTCAAGGATGTTGAATGATTTCAATTAAATGTGTTAACTTAATAAAGGGTATCAAGATATTCCTTAATTCTAGTTTATGTCAGTCTTCTAATTAGGAAAACAGTGGGAATAGTAAGTAGATATTTCTGTAATTTTTATGGATTTTACTTATTTGATATTTGAGTAGATATTCCGAAGATGTATATGGGGAAAAGAGAAGAATCCCCCCCCTTCAAAGGCATAGAGCCTCAGAGGTGGACCTCACAGTGGGCTTCCAATGTTAAAGAGAAGGATGTATTGCATCCAAAAGAAAGAAGATGTGTGTTTCTAAGGAACAAAAAATGTGCTTGTCAATAGGTTAGAGATTAAACACTTACTGAAAGCTATCTTCTTAGACCTTAATCTGTAAAAAAAAATAATGAAGTGAAAAGATTGTGTCATTTATTTAATCAATAAGCAAGCTGAGACCAAACCAACAAAAACAATACACAACCACAATGAATTACCCCAGGGATTCTCAAAAATCTCTCTCTCTCTCTCTCTCTCTCTCTCTCTCTCTCTCTCTCTCTCTCTCTCTCTCTCTCTCTCTCTCTCTCTCTCTCTCTCTCTCTTTGGTATTGTAGGAAAAAATTGATGAATATAACATTAAATCACTTGGAATATCTGGCCTGTTGATTCATTCTCCCATTTGTTGGGGCAGCTCTTAAATCTCTTTTATGGAATGTGCAAACAAAAGATAAATGTTTAATAATTTTTTTGTAATCTGATTACAAGAAGTTACAAAATAAAATGTTTCAGATAATTTGCTGTGAGTTTCTGTAGTTTAAGTCATTCACAGTTGGATGAAGTTGATACACTAGAATTTTGGTGATGATTTGTATATATCGGATGTGCTTTTGCTGCATTTTTTTCTCACATAAATGAAGTTATACAGCCCCACAAAGCATAGGAAAATCACTTTTTGTTTACCTTAAAATGAATAATGGGTCTAGGAAAGTCATGTGGCATAATGAACAAATTGTTAAACTAGGAATCAGGAAGTTCTAAGCTCAAATCTTTCCCCAAAGCAAGTCATTTACCCTCATGGCCTCAATTTACTCATCTGAAAAAATGGGGATAATAGTTTCCCTTTCACAGTATTGTTGCAATGATCAAATGAGTTACATTCAAAGAGACTTACATACCTTAAAATGTTATGTGCTAGCTAGTATTATTTTTACCATTATTATTTATAATTTCAATGTTTTGCCAGAGGCTCTCAAATAAATGAGACTTCAAATGTCTATGCATATATCCACAATTCTAGTGCTCCAAGGTTAACTCCCCAAGCTCCTAAGAAGGAGCAAGTTGAGATCTGTCTCAATCTGGAATCTTCCAGACAAGATTATACTCATGAGGGACCCTGTAACTGTTTCTTCACTTAATGAAACCCTTGGATCTTGAGCCACACCAAACAATGAGTGTAGTTCCTAAACTACTTGAGAATTAAATCAGCTTGTTCTTGACTTCAAGACACCTTTAAAACCTGTACCAGCTTGTCCCCATCAGCATGGTACTTTAACCATAGCACATTTCACACTATATCATGTTCACATAGCCCTTGGTCCAATATGCATAGATGTTGAAGAACATCCGGTTATTAACCTTCCTAAGAGCTCTCTCTGGTACAGCCATAAAAAAGACACCATTTCATCCAAATAACCAAAACCCCGAGTAGTTGGTTTCTTTTTTCCACATTGATCTGAGTCATTGATTCTTGTTATTAATTTTAAATTGGACATTATTTTAGGTTGCTATGACATGTAGTAGATGCTTTTTTCTTTTCTAAATTGCTCAAATAATTGATTCTTCAATTTATTTGGGGAGAAATGGGCACTGATAGGCTTCTTATAACAAAAATAACTCCATGAGTTATTTTTATACTTTATATACTCGCTTTTATATTTACACTGTAGTCACAAGTTGCTATAACATACTTATGATACATATTCCCTAAAAATAAATCTCTTAGCCCTATTCTCTTCCTTTGAATGCAGAGTGAATTATCATAAAGGTATCCTCACATGCCCTCTTGTGTGTTTGCCCTTCATTGCCAAAGAAGACCATGCCATCAAAGAAATGATGACATGACTTGAAATTGACATTGTGCCATCAAAGAAATGATGACATGGCTTGCACTTGACTTTGTTTTGAGTGAGAGAGGGCTGTGCAGGTCACTGGCCTCACTTCTCCTCCAGAGTCATCTGAATCCAGTGACTGGATATTAATCAGGATGACTGGAGATGACCCAGGATGAGGCAATTGGGGTTAAGTGACTTGCCCAAGGTCACACAGCTAGTGAGTGTCAAGTGTCTGAGGTGAGATTTGAACTCAGGTCCTCCTGACTCTTGCACTGGTGCTCTCTCCACTTCACCACCTAGCTGCCCCTACATGCCCTCTTGGCTGATACAGAAAAGAGGAGTGTAGTGTCTCCCAATCATAGCCTCAAATGAGAGTCAGACTAGTTCCTTTGAGAAACATGGGGATTTTAAAAAACCTTTTCAATACTTTTTTTCGCGAAAGGTAGGAAACATAAAAGTAGATGAGACACAGTAAGGGACAACACAACAGTATAAAATCAAACTTTCCCTTTACTAAGATGCATCCTTCAATTCAGGTCTGGGTCCATCTCCTTTTTCAATATCCTTCTTCATAAACTCTACTTTCCCTTGGTTTCTCTCATTACACATACCTCCCTATAGCCCATCTTTCCCTCCCAAACTTTTGCTAATTCCCATGATGTCCTCCTTAGCAGTAACTTGTTTAATAATGTTTATATACTCTCAATGTCTACGTGCCCTTGGAAAGTCACTTACCCTTTTATCTCTCTAGATACATAAAGTCTCATTTTACATTACAGATGAGGCACTGACCTCCATTGGCAGAGGGAGTTTCTTCACTGATGGTTCCCTAAACTGAAAATCAGAGGTCCAATTCCTATTTCAAACTAATTTCAAGCAAATTCCAACTTCTAGAAACTAATAGGCATACTTATCCTGGGTATAAGATGAAATAGTCAATCCAACAAGTGTTTATTGGGAAATGCTAATACAAAAAGAGAATATTTATGTGTTACCTAACATATGCCAGATTCTGTGCTGGTTTTTATTAACAAATATTTTAATCACATATAGGATAAGAGACTGATATATCATCCAAAAAATAGAAATATAGAAATGAAATCCCTTACTCAGAAGTATTATTTAACAGAGATGCTATTTGAACTCAGCTCCTTTGACCATAAAACCAATGTTTTTTACTATTTCTTATCTTCTAGGAACTCAAGGAATTCTCAGTCTAGTTCAGAAGACAGAGAGATGTGGGCTGTGATAGTTCTTTTCGAAAGTGTAAGCCTATTTGAACTAAGCCTTCAGGGATGGTGAGAAGGATTTGGATAGACACAGAGGATAAGAGACTATTCTAAAAAGGAATATTGTACACATTAACAAAAAAGGTGACCAACAGCAGTACGTACTTGAGTCAGTAAACAGAACAGGCTGCTAGGAGGAGGAAGAGGTACATATTTGGGGAGTGGTAAGAAATAAAGTCAGATAGGTACGGTGTGATTCAATTAGAACTGGGTTTGAAAGCCAGGTCAATGAGTTTCAGCTTAATGAAGTAGATTTTAAAGACGATGAAAGCAGTATTTTATAAAGATTAGGTTAACAAACTTCTTATATACAGGATGAGTTAGAGAGTAGAGTGCCTGAAATCAATGGGATGTTAAGGAGGTCAACTCATAACAGTGGAATTGGAAAGAAAAGACATTTTAGATGATACTAATAACATGGTATAAGATGGAATATGTAGGGGGAAAAGAAGAGGGAAGAGTAAAAGATATCCCAAATTTTTCTAGTTTGGCAATCTAAAATTATGATGACACCAATGTCAAAAATTGGGGAGGAAAGTCAGTCTAGGGAACGGAGAAAGAGAAAGATGATGATGTCAGTTTAGAAAAAGCATTGGTTTTGGATTCCCATCTCTGCTCCTTCATAGCTGCATGACCTTGGGTCTGTCATTTAAACTCTGGGCCTCAATTTCCTCAACCACAAAACCAGCACATAGGATCACACTTTTGTAATAAAATCATAGATTTAGAAATGGAAAAGATATTAACATGCCAGTCACATTATTTTAAAGACGAGGAAGCTGAGAATCATACAGTTTAAGAGACCTGCTCAGATCATATAATAATAAGTGCCTAAGCCCAAGTCTTAGATGAACTTCCAGGCTCTTTCTAGTTCTAAATCTATGATCGTATTATCCTGCTTGTTGATTGTACAATAAATAGTTGGAAATATGAAACTTGAGGACAGCTGAATTTAAGATGGCCATTTGTACCTCAATATGCTGCCATCCTAACTTGGGGATTTTCTATATTGCATTTTATTCTCACCAGTCTACCACCCATTCCTTTATATGTGTGTGTATGTGTGTGTGTGTGTGTGTGTGTACTGTGTGTATGTATGTGTATGTGTACATATATTTAAGGCTATTTAAGGGTACATGTAATTCCTTACAATAGGAATATACATGAGGAACTCCATTTTTAGGAAACAGATATGTGTGTATACACATACACATATATGTATATGTATACACATATATGCATATATACACGTGCATATAAATAAAGATATATCTACGCATATATCTATCTGTATGTGTGTTTGTGTGTGTATCTTTAGAATGACAGTCAACCCAGTTGGCAGAATTATAGAATCTGAGTGGTCATCAATTCCAAGTTCACCATGTTATATGGAAAATAGCCTCTGGAAATAATAGCCTTTTATGTATTACTTATAGTATATTGTTAATCCCTAGGTTTTCCTAACTAGCCATTGGGCTTGGGGATTATCACTTTCCTTCTTTTAGTGGGTGTATACTCAGGTAACATAAGCCCACCATAATAGAGAATTAGCTCAAGAGAAAACTAGAAAGGCAAATCTGCCAGTGAAGAGAAAGAATGAGAGTATTATGCCTTAGGGAAATCAACTTTTGGACATCACATTTTTCTTTTCTGGAAAAAGAGGGTGTTGTATTATGTAATGACTAAGGTCCCTTCTGGGTCTAAAAACAATATCTACACCTTTGAGATATCCAAATCATTGGTCAAGTGTTCCATTATGCATACACACACGTGTATGTAAAATATACACATATAACCACATGTATATGTATATACATATACATAACATGCATATGTGTACATGGAACTCTATTATGAGGAAACTTTGGGATAGTAAGTGACTTGCCTTGGGTTACACAGCCAATATGGGTCAGAGATGAAATCTGAACTCAGATGTTCCTGTCTTAGAGGTGAACTCTCAGTCTGACACTGCACTGCCTCTCTTGTGATGCCCTTTATGTGGGTAGCATGTTGTCTGTGCAGTCATCCTATGTTATACCTGAGACCACAAAGTTCCAATAAGGACAGTGGGTATGAAAGAACATTTTTCAATTGTATACCAAGTACCAGACATTGTGTTTCCTGTTGCGGACATACACACAAATAAAGAAATACTGTCCCTAGTCTTACAGAACCTACATTTGAATGGGGGAAAACAACACATTAAGGTATATTGAACATGTGTTTGTATGTGGATTGAAATACTTGAGACCATGGAAAGGAGATGCAAGAGGTATCAAGGAGGCCAAGATCCAGGAGGATGATTCAAAATCTTACCTCTCACTATCTGGGGAACCAAGAGTTGAGTCCAAGTTTCCAGGAAAGTGTAGATAAAATAAGGTCATGATAAGAAAACAGCTGGGAAATAGCATGGAGAGCTAAACCCCAGCAAGATAAAACCTTGTATCTCAAAACCTTGGGACTCAGGGTTAGAATCCATGTTTTGTGTGGGGTGTAGATAATGAGAAAGTAAAGTCATAGTGAAATGGCCTTTAGAGTCAGAGAAGCAAGGGTATAACCAAGAAATCTACAACAGGGAAAAGTCTTCAAAATCACTCAGTAACTCTTGACCAAGACTAATTCTCACAAACAATGCCATAGCCAGATTTCACAATCACCAAGAATCAAAACATTACTATTATAAACTCTTCTCGACCATCATGGAGTTAGGTGAGAATGGCCATTATAAGAGCAAACTGGTTTTTTGGGACATCCAGGAATAAGTTATTTCAGACTGTACATGGTGGCCCTGGGATGGGGTAGGGAGCAGGTAGACAGTGTGTGGCACAAGTAAGAAAGAAGAATTAAACTCAAGCTATCAATATCCTTTCATAAGATATTAGAAACTAAATGGAAAAGCACACTCAGTGTTTGGCAGGTCAGGGTACAGAAAACAAATGCCAACCCAACTTGGTTGGGCTATTCTTTGGTTTTATATAAATTGTTTCCTCCTTCCTAAGTATTAAACTACTCAAGTGACTCATGGCTATGAATATGGATCTAGGTTAGGTACCTAATCATGAAACATGATCCGTTTGATATTTATATTTTAAATAGTTTATACCCTGATAAGTACTTTCTAAGAAGATCAGATGTTGGTGTCTCTGATTTGTTCTCTCAGTAAAATGTCCCCAAAGTTTTAGTGCAGTTTTAATCTTTGATAGCAGATTAAAACCACATCAAGACATTTCTGATATAAATGTCACATATATTAGGAATAGAATCACAGATCTAAAGTTGGAAGGGGCCTTGTAGGTCATCTATTCTAAGCCCCTTATTTTGCAGATAAGTGAACTGAGACTGAAAAAGGCAAAATGCCCAACATCAAACAGGTACCAAATAGTACAGCCAAGACTAGAATCCAGGTCCTCTGACTGTAGTTCAGCGGTACCTCTTGACCTGTTTTCTACTAAAGTATTTATTCAGCAAGCATTTATTAAATGCCTACTATGTACAAGGCTCTATACAAGTCACTAGGAATGTAAGCTAAACTACAACCAGTCCCCGATCTTGAGGAGCTTAGGAACAATTCTAAGCCAAATTAAAGTAGTCTACACACAGTGCTTTCTCCTCATTTTCTCCCTTTCTCTCATTCCTTCTCTCTTTTTTTTTTTCTCTTATCTTCTCTCTCTGGAGAAGATTTTTGGACCAATCCAAAAAATTATAAAGTTGGAAACAATTGATGAAATGATCAGGAGGGGCTACCACACCCACTATGGTTTTGGTTTAGTAACATGCATTTTTACCAAAGACCTGAATAAAGTCTTGAGCATTTCCTCTGTCCTTCAAATTGGAACAGTCTGGTAAGTCAAATGTTATCAGTAAGGGCTTTTGAGGACATTCTATTGCATCCCAAATCACATTAACAGAACAGCATGGACATTTGCAGAATCACATTTGTTTTTCTTTCCAACCAGGTGGCTCGCTGGGATGCAGTCTTTCTCTGCTTCTGAGTTACTGATAATTTTATAGATGAGAGACACTGTAATCTAACTGAAGCTTGTGTATTCACTATGGCTTATTCCCAAAAAAAAATTTTACTAAAGTTTGTTATTCTTGTTTTTCTACCACTACTACCACCACCACCACCATTACTACTACTGCAACCATAACAAAAATTTCAATAATATCATAAATATAAATAGCACTATAACATATAAATAAGTTATATAATATATAAATAATGTGATAGATAACACTACATATATTTATATAATATATGTTATAATAATAGGTAAGCTTTATAAGTAATCATGTGATTATGCAATATGTAAACAGTTTTATTATTATAGCTAATCATATTACATTAAACAATAAATAAAATTAAAATACTAGATAGCCTTTATGGTTATACCTTTGATTTCATCAGTATGCAGATCTCCTATCGAGGAAAAATTCTGCTACCAGTACGGATTAGTACCTGCTTTGCATCTTAGAGAGTTCTCTTAGAGGTATGAAGATGCCCAGAGTACTGAGTTCAGTGACTTGACTGAGGTCACGCAACCAGTAAGGTAAAGGTAAGAACTAAGTCTGATTTTCTTTGTTATATTTAGGGCCCTGTACCTTAGAGCTTAAGGAGACCTGGAGATTCAATTAATCTAATTCCTTAAATCTGATAGATAAAAAACTTGAGTTTCAGAGAAGTTAAATAGCATGCTGAAGGAAGGCACAGAGCCAGGATTTCAACTGAAGTCCCCTGACTCTACTTTCAGATGTTTTCCTATGTCAGTGCTTCAATGTGATATGACAACCTTATGTGATTAATGTCTTTGTTTTATTTCTTACAAGATTTGCCTCTTCTCAAATTGTCTACTATGTCAAAACTTTCCTTTGGGGTCGTACTGCCATTTTAAAGTATGTACCTCCTACTCATTTTTGGTTTTGCTTTAGGCTAGGACAAAGGATCATTCATCTAGTTATTCTTTTCCCATCCAAGATTATTCTCTTGATACTTTCTCCTACCCACACTCTTCAATATATCAATATGTAACAAAAAAAATTGCACTGACATAAGCAGTCCAAATAGACTTCCTTCTTAGTGAGTGTCCCAACTCCTAGTTTGAGAAGCTCTGTCCTAAGGAATTCCTAGAACTAAAAGGTTTTTCTACCCTTAAGCAGTTTCATCTGTAGAGACTCCCTAGCATTAAAAATCACCTCTACTTTTATCTTCTTACTAGAGTCCCCATGTTTCCTTGTGTTACAAGGGGAAAAGTGATGGATTTTATGTCAGAGTGTGTGTGTGTGTTCAGTCATGTCCAACTCTTCATGACCCCACTTGAGGTTTTCTTGATGAAGATACTGGAGTAGTCTGCCATTACCTTCCCCAAGTCATTTTACAGATGAGAAACTGGGGCAAATGGGATTAAGTGACTTGCCCAGGATCACACAGCTAGTAAATGTCTGAGGCTAGATTTGAACTCAGGAAGATGAGTCTTTTTGACTCCACATCTGACCCTCTATTCCCTGTGCTCCCTTATCTTAGCTCTTATATCAGAGAAACTTGAGTTCAAATCCTGCATCTCTCACTTAGTATTTCTTTGATTTATTTATTTCATATTTCATATTTCATCCCCTCTCTTAATTTAGGATATAAAACAAGAATTTCCATAACAAAGTAGGATAGAAAAAAAGAGTACACCTACAACTGCTCATCTATTATATAAAACTTGCTATTTCTTTCAAATATATAACAAAGGTATCACATAACTTTTTCCCCTCCCTCCACATCTTTCTATCCTATAGATGGCTATCATAGTCAAAAGCGTGTGTGTGTGTGTGTGTGTGTGTGTGTGTGTGTGTGTGTGTGTGTGTCTTCAGTTCTTTCTCTAGATGCAAATAGCATCTTCCTTCATAGGACCTTTGAAGTTAATTTGGGTGTATTTGACAGTCAGAATGACTTAGTAGCTCAAAGTTCTTAAAATAATATTGCTATTACTATTACATTCTCCTGGTTCTGCTCATTTAGCTCTTCTTTATCTCATAGAAGCCTTTCCATGTTTCTTTTTTCCCTAAAACCCTCAAGCTCATCATTTCTTATAGCAGAGTAATATTCCATAACAAACATAACAAACCACAATTTGTTTAGCCATTCCCCAATTTATGGGCACCCCTGCAATTTCCATTTCTTTGCTACCACAAAGAGAGCTTCTATACATATTTCATAACATGTTCTTTTCCTTTTCCTCTAACCATTTTGGGAGACAGACCTAATAGTGGTTTCAGTAGGTCAAATAAGCAGTTTATTAACTCTTTGGATATAATTCCAGATATATTGTATAATATATATATATATGATATTCCAGATATATAATTCTAGATCACTTTCTAAAATGGTTGGATCAGCTCACAGATCCACCAACCAATTAAGGTACCAATTTTTCCACATTCTCTCCAACACTTGTCATTTTCCCCTTCTATCATTGCTCTGGCAAGGGTTCATGTATGTTTCCTGTACCTAGAAGAGGATCCTTAAAAGAAAATCTCATGAACACTTTAATTTTTAACACCTTTACATTTCCTACAAGTGAACATTTCTATATTTCTTACCTGATGACATTTACTTGACTCCAAAATATTGTGTATAGGTAAAGAAAGGAACAGTGTGCTTCCTCTGTACTTATTAATGATAACAAACATAGCATGATAGAGTTCATGTTGTATGCCTATCAGATGAAGCAAGGTGATGTGAATTATCAACTACATCTATTTTTGAGTCCTTGAACAGATAATTTTAGTCTTGAAACATTAGGATATCTTGCATAGTCCTATGATTTATGCTTTTCTGAATGGAGCAACTATTTTAGTATTTTCAAGGCTACTCTTTCACGCCGTGGTAGTAAGGTAGGGCATTAATTAATGATTTCAAGGCAAGACAAGGCAATGAGTATTAAGCACTTACTATTTGGTATACATTGTGATAAATTCTGGAGTTAAAACTACCAGTTATGTTCAAGAACTTCTTTGAAAAGATCCTGGAGACAGAAAAAGAACATCAAAGTCTACAACTCTAGAATTATGAGTTACCTAAAGAACATGAGTGTTTCCTGTCTCATGTACTTTCTTGACAGATATTGTTAACTGCATGTACACTCTGCCCCATAGATATTGAGTAGTTTCAGAGAAATGACATGACATAACTTGCACTTGACTTTGTTTTGATTGAGGGAGGACTGCACAAGATGACCAGCCTCACTTTCTCCTCCTGAGTCATCTGGATCCTGTGACCAGATATTATCAGGATAACTGATGCCTAGGATGCAATGGGAGACCTTGGCCTTGCAGGCTAAGGCCTTTTCAAGTGCTAATTTAAAGTAAGATAATGTCCATTCAATGAATAGGCCTCTTTAAAAAGTAGTCAGATCCAATGCAACCAAAATTAGGAGAAATGTAGTATGTTGAGAAAGAATTTTTACAGCTAATCTTGGGGATAAAGGCCTCATTTCTAGAATATATAAAGAACTGAGTCAAATGTACAACAATACAAGTTATTCCCCAGTTGATAAATGGTCAAAGGATATGAACAGGCAGTTTTCACAGGAAGAAATTAAAGATATCTATAATCATGAAAAAATGCTCTAAATCACTTTTGATTAGAGAGATGCAAATCGAAACAACTCTGAGGTACCACATCACCCTATTAGATTGGCAAACATGACAGAACAGGAAAATGATAAATGTTGGAGAAGATGTGGGAGAGTTGGAATACTAATTCATTGTTGGTGGCGCTGTGAGCTCATCCAACCATTCTGGAGAGTGGTTTGGAACTATACCCAAAGGGCTACAGAAATGTGCATACCCTTTGACCCAGCAATATCACTACTAGGACTGTATCCCCAAGAGATCATAAAAATGGGAAAGGATCCCACATGTACAAAAATATTTATAGTAGCACTCTTTGTAGTGGTCAAAAACTGGAAATCAAGGGGATGCCCATCAACTGGGGAATGGCTGAGTAAATTATGGTATGTGAATGTAATGGAATACTATTGCACCATAAGAAGTGATGAACACGAAGACTTCAGAGAGGCCTGGAAAGACTTATATATGATCTGATGCCTGAGAACTTTGTGCACAGTTATGACCACAGTGTGTGGGAGTTTTTTCTGGTGGAGTTGGATCTTCATAACAAACCAAGGACATAAAAAAAAAATTCCCAATGGTCTTCTAAGGCAAAATGCCTTCCACATTCAGAGAAAGAGCTATGGAATTCAATCGCAGAATGTAGCAGATCATGTGTGTGTGTGTGTGTGTGTGTGTGTGTGTGTGTGTGTGTGTGTGTGTGTGAGCATTATGTTTTGGTTTGTTATATGATTTCTCCCATTTATTTTAGTTCTTCTACACAGCATGACTCTAATGAAAATGTATTCAATAGGAATGTATGTGTAGATCCTATATAGAACTGTATACCCTCTTGGGGAGGGAGGGGTGTAGGGGTGGGGTAGGTAGAGGGAAAAATCTAAGTTTTATGGTAGTGGTTGTAGAACATTAAAAATAAATACAATGAATATATTTTTTTAAAAAAGAGCAAGGAGAAAACTTTTAGCCTCTTGGGTAGCTCATCTATGCAGGATTTATTGGAAAACTAGGATCACACAGGAAAAGGAGTTTGGGATTAATTACTACCTACACAAAATGAAAAAGTCTCACCTATACTGATGAAATCACAAATATTTCAAAGTACCAAAGTGGTGTGTTTCTTATTTTTAGAAAATTGTTTTAGGACATGTAGTATTATTTACTAAGAAATATGAATTGAATCAAAGATTATGAAATATCAGGTATTTTGCTATTTAAACTTCAGCCAACAAAGTCCTTGCCAAAAATGGAAGGCTTTTTAAAAAGTTAATCATAGAAAGGACATATCTGATCAAGTATTTATTCTGAGAATTCAATGACTGGTTAAAATGCAGTTGTCACAAAAATAGAAAGAAAATTCACAAACATAAAGGTCTGCAATGACTCATCACTGATCTCAGATTCTTTCTACTTGTAAATGCTTCAATTATATAAACTTCATGATGCTTTAAAGCTGTTCTTAAAGTTAAAATCATAAATCAAATAAAAAAAATAAGTAGTCAGGGGTGGCCCTTTTAAATACAAAAGAAAAATAAATAAACAAATTAAGTTAGGAGGGGCAGGAGCCTCTGGACTGTTGTTTGGAATAGTAATAGTTACTACTGACATCCACTCTAAGCCAGGAGGGTCCAACAACTGCCACTGAGTGGAGCTTGGGCAGGGATTCTTTGTTGTTCAATCTATGGGCTTCAGAGTGCACTGGGTCTAAGGTTTCCATCTTCTCCAAAAACAAACTATGAACACAACCTATTAGTAGACTGAGCTGCCTGAAAGGGGACCCAGTTAGCTGGGTAACTCAGCTCATCCTCTCTCTCAGTCTCTTCCTCTCCCCTTCTTCTCCTGTCCAAAAGAAGGTAAATTTTGATGGTCAGAAGCTGCCCAGTTACCTTGGGGTTTACTGGCTAGATTCTCTTCTTCCTTTCCTCCTTTCTTTCTTTTCTTTACCTCCTTCCTTCTTTCTTTACTTCCTTCCTACTTTCTTTCTCTTCCTTTCTTTCTTTCATTCTTCCTTTCTTCTTCTCTCTTTTCTCCCCCTCTCTTTTTCTTTCTTCCTTTCCTCCTTTCTTTTTCTTTCTTTCTTTACTTCCTTCTTTCTTTCTCTTCCTTTCTTTCTTTCATTCTTCCTTCCTTCCTTTCTTCTTTTCTCTCCCTCTCTTTTTCTTTCTTCCTTTCCTCCTTTCTTTTTCTTTCTTTCTTTACTTCTTTCTTTCTCTTCCTTTCTTTCTTTTATTCTTCCTTCCTTCCTTCTTTTCTCTCCCTCTCTTTTTCTTTCTTCCTTTCCTCCTTTCTTTTTCTTTCTTTCTTTACTTCCTTCTTTCTTTCTCTTCCTTTCTTCCTGTCCTTTCTTTCTTTTCTCTCTCTTCTCTCTTTCTTCCTTCTTTCCTTCTTCCTTCCTCTTTCTCATTCTCTCGCTCTTTCTTTCTTTTCTTCCCCAAAGCCTTAGACCCCATGCACTCTGAAGCTCATAAATTGAACAGCAGTGGTCCCAAGCAGCACTCAAGGGTTTGTTTTGGACTCTCCTGGCTTAGAATGAATGTCTTTTTGAAACAACAGCCTTGAGGCTCTTGTCCCTCCTAACTTGATTTATTTATTTTTTATTTTCTTTTCTATTTAAGGGGTCACTCCCTGAGGGAAAGCAGATTAAAGGAAGCAGTAGTCAGAAGCAAAACAGACATTTGAGGAGGAACAGGGTAAAAAGAGAGAGGGAGAAAGATAAATGGAACAAAATTAGATGGAGGGAAATACACAGTTCATAATTATAACTATGAATGTGAATGGTATAAACTCACCCACATAACTGAAGTGGATAACACAACAGATTAGAAACTAGAATCCAACATTATGGTTCTTAGAAAAAACACACTTGAAACAGAAAAATAAACACAGTTAAAATATAGGCTAGAGAAGAATCTATTATGCTTTAGTTGAGGTTTAAAAAAAGGCCAAGGTAACAATTTTAATCTAAGACAATTCAAAAGCAAAAAAAAAAAGAGATATGAATAAAAGAGATGGGGAAACTGCATTTCACTAAAAAGATATTGTAGACAATGAAGTAATATCACTGCTAAATATATATGCACCAAATGGAATAGCATCCAGATTTCTTTACAGAAAAGGTGAATGATTTACAGAAAGAAATAGACAGCAAAATGATACTAATGGATGACCTCAAATTTCCCCTCTCAGATGTATATAAATTTGACCATAAAGCAAATAAAAAAGACATTAAACAGATGAATAGAATTTTAGAAACAGTTATATATGATACACATCTAGAGAAAATTGAGAATATAAAGAATACCTTTTTTCCCACTATACATGTACAGTCACATATACTTTTGATGAGGGCTGGAAGGGAAGGGGTGAGTGCCCCACAGAGACCAGAGTACAGGGGTAGGTCATCTGGAATGAATTTGCAGATTCAAACATTCTTGAAGTCAAAGTAAAGATTTATTATGCTTTTCAGTGGGAAAGAGTTCTTAGAAAATCTGCAGTTTTAATGGGGTATAGGTAAAGTTTATATAGGATATTCTATAGTAAAACAGGTGCCAGATATGCTAATTAGGTGATTGAGGGTGGGATTAGAGAATGGTTAAGGAGTGGTTAGTTCTTAAAGGAACATGCACTTTGGGTATCTACTAAGCAGGTATTTTACCTGGAGTTCATCAGGAAATAGCCCAAGGATAGGGCTACATGGAGGTGTATTTTTAGGCTTGAAACTTCACTAGCTGTCAAGACTGACTAAGGAATACCAGCCTGCTCCTGTCAATGTCATTTTAGACAAGATAAAGGTAAGGGATTATATGAATGGTTAAATATAGGATATAGATGATGGGTCAGTGAGTAATAAATGTCATTATGACCCAATTACAATCCGCTCAGCCAGTGCATAGCTATAAGTTCTATAGGTACAGTGGACTACTGTATCAGGAAGGAGGATAGCAGTTTTTGCTGGGGCAGGCTGTTCCTGAGCTGGGAGAAACTGTCTGGGATAGTGTTTTGAGGCTAGAGAGAAATGTGATTTTTAGAGAGAAACATGATTTTAGAACTGGGGTCTAAAGCATATGTACCCAAGCACTCCATCATTTTCACAAAAATTGTCCCTATATTAGGGCATGAAAACCTCACAAACAAATGAAGAAAAACAAACATTAAATGCACTTTTCATACCATAATGTATTAATATTATACTTAAAAAGTAATCTTGGAATCATAAATTAATTGGAAACTAGATAATCTAATCCTGAAGAAACAGTAGGTCAAAGAACACATCATAGAAACCATCAATAATTTCATCAAAGATAACAATGCAGCCTTGATGAGCCATGCCCCAGTGTTTTAGGGAACTCTGGTATTCCATTCTGTGTAAATAGTAGTTCTGTAGGGGAAAAAAATGTCAATGCTAAAAATGCTTTCCCCTAGGATATTGAAAACAAAATTACATATTTATCTAAAAAGCAAAAAGTTCTGAGTAAGGGATAAACACAGCATGTCTTGAAATGAGATCTGCATTTGAAATCAAACGACTTGGATTTAAACTCCAGCTATCCCCTTATGCGATATTGGCAAGCCCCTTCAATTCTCTCCATTTCCCCATTCCTTTCTTGTAAAATATGGAAGTTGGGCTAGATACACTTTATGTTCCATTCCATATTTTCAACACATTCACCTGAGAATAAATTTTTTATATAAATACAGGCTCACAATGTTAAAAATTACCTCCCATATCAAATTTTGTGATCTTATGGTTTGAAATTATGTAAATCAACATCTAGAAAATATGAAAATCTATGAAAATAGATGGAATATCTGCTCTTTTTCTTTGAAATTTCCTCTAATGCTCTTGTCTGAGTGACATACATACTTCACCATCATAGGAATTCTATCACTATATGTTTTTCCATGGCCAACCTATATTGGAAGATAATTCAAGTATTCTTTCTCTAAACTTAGATTTCTTTGACTTTTTAGGAGGATGTGTACAAGGCAGTGAAGGCAGCAAAGGAGGCTTTTCAGATCAGGTCCCCACGGTGGACAATAGATGTTTCAGAAAGAGGTTGGCTCCTGTACAACCTGACTGATTTAACTGTAAGTGATCATCTGCTATTGTCAGTAAGTACAAATCAGATGAAATGAAGAATTAGTAGAGGTTTCAGTTGTTCTCTTTATTGTGAGCTGGTTTTGTTTGCAATAATGATATCTTGCACAGATAAACATAAACAAAAATATGTATGTATATGTTTGGATGGATGGAGAGAGAGAGAGATTATAAGGAATGCCTTTTGAGAATGCATTTCTCCTCTCTGTTGAAAGAAATCTTGACAGTTCCCTTTATAAGTAGTAGTAGTAGTAGTAGCAGTAGCAATTGTAGTGGTAGTGGTTGTGGTGATGGTGGTAGTGGCAGTAGTAGTAATTAAAAATAATAACTCAATATTTATATGGCACCCTTAAAGGATTACAAAGCACTTAATCACAAATCTGGAGAATAAGTGGTTTAACTCTTCTACAATTTACCAAAATGTGCCATTTAGCTTTTCTTCAAGACCTCAATTAAGGGGAAACCACTACTCCCAAGGTGACCTATTCCACATATAGATATCTTTAATCTTCTAAAGAATATTACAACTTTATATGAAGTCTAAAATTGCCTTGTTGAACCTGCTGTTATTTATGCCTAGCTCTCTGATATATGATCAAGCAGAACAAGTCAAGTCTGTTTTACATGTGCCTTTCCTTCAAATAGTTTAAATCTTTTTGGCTGCCATATTAAAGAGCTGGCACAGATTGACCTTTAATCCTACTGAAAAGTCATAGATCTTGTTCAGAAGAGCCAATGCCTAACTCTTCTATTCCTTTTATACATTTTATCTGTGAAGTAGATTCTTTGAACCCTTGTCTGTAACAGTACTATTTCTGTTTCTATCTCCATTGTTTACCATCAAAACGTACTCCCTTATGCTCTCCTCCTCTCATTCAAGAATTTGCTCACATAGGCAAAGTAACATTCGTTTATGCCTCTTTTACTTCTCCTCTTTCTTTGGAAAAAGATTCCATTCTACAACCTTATTTTAGCTACACACTTCATTTTGAGCCAAGCCTCATTGATATCTATTAACTCAAATTTACCTCCCTACAGTAACTCTCCTGTTCAACTCCATTGTTTCCCATAAATGACACAATTATGTACAGATGCTTGATGCTAGGCATTCTACTGCTTGCTGTTTTCTTAGATACAATCTTGGAATTTTAGGGAAACCACCACTACTCCCTTTAGCTAGAGTGTAGCTAATTAGCATGATAGAATTTGCTTGTTAAGCAGTTTTGCCCCTTCTTTCTTTTCAGTCATAAAATGCTTGATTAAATTTGCAAGATACCAGGAAAACTCATTCTTAAAACCTCTCTTGTGTGTATTAAATCTTTAGCCAAGAGCCCATCACTTCCATAGTTTAAGTTATAGTATAGATAGATAGATAGATGAGAGAGAGAGATGTATCTATATGCAAATGTAAATATAGATAGATATATTCATTTAATCCAGTTTTCAGAAAAAATCTTAACAAATTGCATATTTTCCTTTCAATAAATTTGTGAGGTTAGTATTAATTGAAATTATCTTCATGTTATGAATTAAGATGCTCAATGAGATTGTCCCCTCTCTAAAGTTTATAGCATCATCAGATTTTAATACTAAGAAGAATGTTAGCAATTACCTAGTTCTAAGCTTTCAAACCTAATAGATGACTGAAAGATGAAAGATGGAAACATGTCCATCTACATAGAAATTACTAGAGGTAAGATTCAATGGTGATGTCCTATTTCTAAATCCAGAATGCTTTCTAGACAGGGACAATATGACTCATTTATTTATTCGTATCATAGCATATCTTATTTATTTATAATATTTATTTAACCAAAGCATCATGTAAATTATCAAGTCGCTTGTGAAATCTTCTGTTCCTAGAGGTGGTAAGGAAAAACAATAAGTGAAAAAAATCTATTTTGGAATTCATAATATGAGTATGTGTTTTGACACTAATGTCATTCATGTGCACATTTCATCTCTTGAGACACACTTGACATTTTTGTGATTTATACATTAGCAGTTAATCCATTAAGGAAAGTAACTCCCAAATTCCAAATTCATGGAAGTTCTAGAAATTTAGAGCTGAAAGTTATCTTCAAAGACATGTAGTTTGCTAGTCTTACTTAAAAATAAAGAAAACTTTGTTATGCATAAGACTTGCTTGGAGAGCATTCCCATTGGACCTTCCCTCTTCCCCTTAGGACAAAATGAGGCTTGTATTTATTTCCTCCAACAATAATGTATTTACTTTTTACTGTATATGGTGCTATGCAAGGTGTTGACATTAAAAATATAATATAACACATTGCACCAGAGCAATAAGTGTCAGAAATGGTACCTCCCTTGTCTGCCAAACAGTGTTCTGAGGATCAAATGGTATTAGACCAAAGGGAAAGAAAAGAATGTCCATTTATGTAGCATCCTACTACATACCAGATACTATGCTAAGTGATTTGTTACAAATATTGTCTCATTGGACCATCACAACAACCCTATGAGGTAGGTGCTATTATTATCCCCATTTTACAGTTGAGGAAACTGAGTAAGAGAGAGGTTACATGACTTGTCCAGAGTCACATAACTAGTAAATGAATGAATGAACTCAGGTCTACCTAATTCCAGATCTGGTGATCAATGCACTACAGCACCAGTTGACTCAAAGCTGTTCAACTGAAATAATTCATGTGAAAAAAGCTAAAAAAACTGAAAAATGTTATGTAAATATTATCAGTAGTATTCACTCCTTCCAGAATGTGTTGCCATAAAGAACTGAGCACAATATTTTATATAAAATAGCAAGCCTAACTAGGATTCAAGACACCATCATTTTGGAAATGATGAGCCTTCAGAATATAAATTTTTCATGTTATCAAGTGATGTCAGTGTATCACTGAATGTCAAGTGTCTATTATGTTCAAGGAATTTTACTTAGTAGGGGAAAAGATACATTGTCCCTTTCAATATTGTTTATAATCTACTGGGATTTTGATGGGCAGGGGAGAGAATATGCCATATATATTAATCTTCCTTATTGATAGATGTATTCATGTCATTCTTCTCTTTAAATTCCTTATTGATTCATATTGCTCACCAATTGCCTTTCAGGGATCCCATAATGTGGTCCCAGCCCAACCTCCATCATTGCCTTGTCTAACATTGCTTTGTTCTATGTTTTTTTTTAATCTGTGAAGAGTAAAAGATTATCTAATGAATACTTTAGCAGTGTTATATCTCTCAGACCATGAGGTAAGCCCCTAAAGATATATTTTCAGAAGTAATTAAAACAAAAATATATGATTTCTTCAGTGGGAGGAGCTCCTGATCTGCCAACTCCTAATATCCTACATAAGATAATTTATTTTGGAGAGAGGTCTCAGGATGTTGCCACAAGCACAAGGAACTTAAGAGGCATTCCCAGGGTCACTCTACTAGTAGGTACTAGAAGAAACAGTGAAACCCAGGTCTTCCTGACTTCAAACCTATCAACTACTTTTCCCTCCTTCATTAAACCAGATTGTTGCATGAAATAGAATTAATTTAATACTTCCTTTCCATAGCCTATAAAATTCAGTTTGGGGCCTGATCTTTTTGTTAGACAATGGAATCACTGAATGGTGGAAAAGTCTTCGCCACTTGCCTCTATGGTAGATTTAGCGTTGTCTGTGACTACTGTATGCTACTATGCAAGCTGGACTGATAAGATTCAAGGTCATACAATTCCAATTGGTAAGTAAATTTCAGAAGCACTTTTATATAATGCATATCAGCACTTGGTGCTAAAATTGTTTCTAATATTCTCTGCCCCTCTTCCTCCTTTCTGCTAGGCTATCTTCCTTTGCTTTAATCTCAGGTGGACTTGGGAATCTCCTTGCCAAATATCAACCCTTTTACTTGCAGATGAGATCCTGTTCTCTCCCATAATCTCCAGCACATTGCATTCCCCAGTTATCTCCCCTCTCTCTTGAATCTTTGCCTTTAACCAGGCTCGTTTTCCTTATCCATATCACCACACCACACCATTCCCTCAAGTTATTACCCTTTAATTCCCACCCTTTCTCAGCCAAACTTGAAAACAACAACAACAACAAAAGACAAACCAAAAAACAGCTTAGCTGTTTTAGCTCCCTACAATGCCTCTCCTTTTGCTTCTCAGCCATTTACAATCTTCTTTCCACACTCATTACTAAACTGCTGGTGGTCTTAATTGACAAAACTGATATTCTTCTGTCAGCCTTAATCCCTCTCGATCCATTTTCTGAGTTTCATATTATTAACCATCCTTTCTTCCTCGATGCTCTCTCCCCTCTAAGTTTTTCTGACACTACTCTCTCCTGCTTTGACTCCTACCCACCTGACTGTTTCTTCTTTTTTTAATGTAAACAGCATGTGACTTTTTGAAATATATGTAAAGAAAACTTTAAATATTTCTTTTATAAGATTTTGATTTGCAAATTTCCAACCCTCCCTAATTCCCTTCTTTACCTCCTCAAGATAGCAAGCAATCTGATACAGTTTATACATTGTGCAATTATGTAAAACACATTTCCATATTACTGACTGTTTCTTCTCAGTCTCTGTGCTGATTTATCCATATCCCATCTTCTAATTCTGGATGTCTCTGCTTCTTATCATCTCCTTTTATATTCTCTTTTAGCAGCTTCTTCACTTTCTGTGGATTAAACCCTTATCTCTCAACAGATAATTCCCCTTTTTACGTGTCTAGCCACACCCTGTCCCGAGCTTCACCTTCAAATCCTCAATTATGTTTCGAACATTTCAAACTGGATATTGTAGAGATATCTTAAGGTCAATATGTCTAAAACTGAAATTATTACTTTTTCCACTAAACACTTCATTTATAGACTTCGATGCACCTTCCTCCTTCCACTGCATCATGTTCATTGTCTAGGACTCCTCACCCCACATACTCAATCTATGTCCAAGTCTTACCATTACAATTTTTATGAGAACCTTCCTATCCAACACCTTCTCTTTACTCACACAAATGTTGACTTGGTAAGTTATCATCTCCTCTCGGCAAGATCATGAAAATAGCATCCTAATTGGTGTACCTTTCTCAAATATTTTCTCACTCCAGTACATGCTATCCATTGCAAATCTGACTACGTGGTCCCTCTATTCAGCCAGTTCTGATGGCTTCCTAGTCCCTTAAGTATCAAATATAAATTCATCTATTTATATATTTAAAGTCCTGAACCCAACTTACCTTTCCAATTACATTGAACCTACTCCTCATTCTGCATATACTTTGTATTGCAAATAAATTGGCCTTCTCTGTTACTCATAAATGACATTCCATACACTTCTCCATGCTTTGGTAATGGCTTTCTCCTGTTCATGTAATGAATTGTCTTCTTACCTTTTCCTCACAGAGTCCCTTTCTTCTCTTAAAATGCAGTTCAACCTTCTGGAAGAAGCTTTTCCTAAACTCCAAAATTTTGTGCCCTCTCCTCCAAGTTATCTTGTATTTACTTCATATATATCATCATTATGCATCATATTAGAATTCTCTATTATATATCTTTTCTATTTTATTTACATACATATTTATACTGAATATGTTTTTATATGTACTTGTTTCCTTCATGTCAATGCAAGTTTGTGATAAGTAGGGATTGCTTCCTTCTTTGTATGTGTATACCAATCCCCTAGCATAATTCTTGACATGATGCTTAATAAAAATTTGTGTTGCTTTGTCTATTTATAATGAAAAATTTCTATTGCAAAAATTTGTTAACATTTATTACTTGCCAGTGAAAAATTCAGTAAAATTATGTCATTAATAAGCTTAAGAAATATTTTTAAAAATAAATATAATATGAAATAAACTAAAGTACAATAATTACTGAAAAGAGTAAAACTTAACACACACACATGCACCCATGTATAGGTCAGACATTTCAAAGCTTACATTTAATGTTATGTCTCATTTTGGAGGGTTTTGTTTTGTTTCTAATCTTCAATGAGATGTTATGTTCATGTGTCAAGGAGTAGATAGCAGATATATTTTCAATACTCTGATAATATGAGTACAACCATCTGCCCCAGCCTTGATTTGTACTGCTGTTTTAAACTTTTGCTGAAAGTTATTTACTCAGAAAAAGATAAAAATGAGTCTGTGTCTCAAGTCTTACATTAAAGGTGGGAAAAAATGTATTTTTTATGGGTAAATTCAGGTAATGTTATAGAAGGATAGATATCTGGCAAATAAGAATTGTCAGTGTAATTCAACTCAGCTAGAATTCAGAAAAGAAGAAATTGAAATGACGTAGTTGTCTAAAGTTACCAGGTGAAGGAAAAGGAGAGTTTCAGCATAAAGACTGTGAGATCAGCTGAGTGTTAGTGTAAAAACTACTTCTAAAGAGAAAAGAAGGAAACTTGTCCTCAAGACATGCTCTACTTCCAGCATAGAGGACTCTCTGGTTTAATGAGCCAGATAGTTGGAGATTTGATGGAAATTATCTTTAAGTTTCCCCAAGCATTTAAAATACCCCTAGCAACACTGAAACTACCTAAAAACTAATAAAGAAACCCAGCCAAGGTGAACCACAGATATGAGATAGGGCTTGGGCAGGTCAGAGGCAGTGAAACATAGACTGGGAATGACTACAGAGCAAGGAACTAAAGCTATAGAGACATGGGGTTTTGAGGGGGATCTAGTTTCTATTTTGATAAAGTACAAGAAGGAATCCAATGTGCAAATGGATTGAAATGCATGAATATTGAAAAGCAACAGACATTTATTAAGCATCATCTACGTGTAAGGTCATTATTTTGTTAGGTTCTTAAGAAATACAAAGAGGAATTTAAAAAAAAAATTAGCAGGAAAGGAAAAATTCAATATTAAGCAAGTAGAAAGAAGTCAAATTCAAATTTAAACCACATGGCTTTGGGGAGGAAGAAGAGAGAAAGAGAAGACAAGGGAATGTTTGTGGCTTTTTGTTTTTATTATTTAAATCATTTAGGACAGGCCACTCCTGAAGGTGTACCACAAGCAAAGGAAATCAAACATGGATATTTTAGAAATCCTGAATACTCTTTTACCGTTAAATCATCTGTATGCTACAACTCCAGGATGGCATTTTGCCTTGCTCCCTGCCTACCCACCACCTCCACATATATACCATTCTCTGTTATTTTCCCATTGACTTTCTGGAAACCTCTGTAGATGTGTTTCAGAATGTTTGAGAGGGATGAATTATACCACCTTTTGAATCCCTTCCAATACCTATGTAGCTGTTCTAACATGATTAGGATGCATGGGTATGTCATACAATAAAAGTCACTTAAAAATTAATAAACCCACATTTGTAACAGTAAGATTCCAAATGTCCTATTGATAAAAATAAGATGATCCCATATACTATAATATCATGTGACATTATAAAACCTCCTTTTTCTATATAGACTATATTTGTCTTTGTTTCAACTGGCTGTTTAAGAACAATATTGTCTGGCATACTAAATTTGGGGGACTGTTTATTTTGTTTTTTTAAATGAAAAGTTTTTCTCATGTACAAGACATGAACCATTTGGTGCTTCTGGCCAAATTCTTCCCATAAGTTGCTTTCATATATGAGATTTTGAAAACTATTCTGAAATCATACATTTTAAAAAATTTCTTTAAGCAAGTCCATTCTTACTGACATTTCTTTTAAAGTCAAAGAAATGTCATCTGGATGTTGAAAGATTTGTACTTTGCATTTAGATAGATAGATAAATGAATGAATTGATTTCAAAAAATAAATATATAATATTAATTTTATTGATAATTGATTATTTGCATTTGTTGATTTTTATATTATTTTATATTTAATTTGATTTTTGGATATTTTTATAATTTGATATTATTGATATTTAATTGGTAAATAAATAGACATATGCTTCATTGAGTTCCATACCTCCAACTAACTAGTTGATCTGCTAGGTGATTTCTGCTATTTGAAGCTCAATATAGTAATTTGAAAAACAAAGTGGTCAAAAGAACAAGGAGTATTTCAGTCTTTAATCACTTACTGTCACACTGAGAATTTGGTTCCTACTCCATAAAGCATTGTTCTTTAGGAAGAAAAGTCATTCATAATGACACAAAATAAAGGACCCACCCCACACATAGCAGTTGTTTTTTTCTAAATTTTTTTTTAAATATACATGAGTTGCCATTGAACTTATAATCATTTAAAATCTATGAGATCACAAGTTGAGTTGGTACTACTATCATTATTAGTGTTTAATATTTGAGAAATGTTGAATCTGTGGGAAACAGACTGAAATTCAGTTCATTGTGTTAATACTTCACAAATCCATGACTCCAATAGTGTGGGTTCTCCTTTCTTTGATCTTAATACTGCTCTCTCAATGTAGATATTCTTCCAAAGTTGTTTGTTTGAGAGTTGGTAGCCTCTCCTCTGATTAACCTCTCCAAACATAATTATGTTGGTTTTTAGATGAAATATTACTTATCACCTCTCTTAAAATCAAAAGCTTTTTCAGTCAATAGAACCTTCTAGATCTTCCATTGCTTACATTCACCTCATGCCACTTTAAGGCATCAGAGTATGGGTTTAATGGAAAATATGATTGAGTATCAATGAAGAAATTAATGTTCATCTATTGCTGTATAGTGGAATTTTCCTTTACTTGTGCTAGTTGTGAAAATGAGACCTTAGGTCATGCTGTCCATCCTCTTTCATAACAAACTGGAGAAAGTAAATGGAAAAGCATACTCAAGTTTGGGCAGGTCAGGTTATAGAAAACAAATGTCAACCCAAACTGAAGGCATTACAAACTGCACAATTCTTTGAAGTTCACAAATACTTGAATAGCTTTCAGTCAATTTCTTTTTCAGTGATATGTTCCCTTTCTTGGCTCCAGCAGGACAGAAGTGGGAAATAGTTATGATATTACTTCTGAGTTGTGATATTGCGTCTGAAAGATAAGTGTCAAGGAAACCCCAAAAACCTGAAGCTGATTATAAATTCTAAAATATTTATTCTGTTCATTGTCAGAACAAATGACTTTTAGTTCTAAAAGGCAGCCTAGAGTAATTTCTGCAACTGTTTGGAAGACCTAAAGCATTTTTAAACTATGAACATTTACTGATTGCATTTGCTCCTACAACTTAATGTAATATCTATATCTAAAAAAAAAAACCCATTCTATTTAAATATACTACTTCTCTGCCCCTATCTCTAACTCCAAATTCACAAGTAGTGGATGGGGGGGAATATCCTGGCTATGTTAAGATTATAGCAATTGTGGGATTAAGAGCTAGAAACTACCTTAAAAATCAAGTCACACCATCTAATTTTAGGATGAAGAAGATGGAGGCACAGAGAGATGATGCCATTTGTCCGTGGTCATTCTGATCACAAGCAAAAGACATGATTCTTACTGATTGGGTCATGCATTTATTCATGAACCATAGAAGGTGAGGGTGTGGAGCTGAGTACTGAACATTCAGTCACTCCTTGGTTTTACTCAAATTGTTTCCTCCATTCTAGGTTCAAAATTAGTCAAATAACTTCTGGCTATCGATAATGTTGTAGGCTAGTAACCAGATCATAAAACATGCTAACTCTAACAGAGTATTTGCTATTAAAAAAATTCACACCCTGATGAATACCTTCTTTCAGAAGTTTAGTGTTGACTTCTGTGGCCTGTTCTTACTATAGTGTGTCCCCAAAGTTTTAGTGCAAATTTAACTTAAAACCAACCCAAGACTTTTGGGATGCTCTGTATTTTCATCAAAAGTTAAAAGTAAGAATAGGAACATTAAAAGAGTCCTCACTTTAAATTTTATTTCTCACATAGATCTAAAGCTTTGCACACGCCTTCTAGGTCATCATTCTAGCCCCATAATTTTACTGATAACTGAGACTGAAAAAAGGCAAAGTGATTTAAGCAATACCAAACAGATAGTAAATAGCAGAGACAACATGAGAATTCATGTCCTCCAATTCTTATTCTGGCATTCTCGTCTGACTTGTTTTCTTTCAAGGACGTTCATTCAACAAGCATTTATGAAATATCTATTATGTGCCAGGTATTGTGCGTATCAGTGGGAATAAAAAATAAATCTAAAACCCATCTCCGATCTTGAGGTGTTTACAGTCTATTTGACAAAAATTACTTGTCATAGATATAATTCTAATACGTACAGGGTTGCAATAACAAGATCCCCAGCATACGTAGGAGAGCTTACCGTACAGGTTTTAGATCTGCTTTTCTAAAAGGAAAACAACTTCTGAGGGGTCAACAATCTACTTTAATCAAGCACATTTTTCTTTCACTTAGTTCAGGGGAAAAAGTCAGTACCCAGAACTTCAGGGGAAATACAAACAGAAATTATAAACAGAAAGACAAACAGACAGGACTTCCAACTGTCTGACCATTCATCACAGATCAACAGACAGATCCAACTGTCTGGCCATACATACATAGTTACCAGAGATAAAAGCACCAATATCTGGGTTTTCAAAGCTGGGGAGGCTCCTTAGTGGCTTCCCAGAGTGTCATCTGACACACAAACCTTCCAAAAACTAAGCCCCAAAACAAAGTCTCACTTCGCAGTATTTATACACCTTTGATAGACAGACGGCAGGACCCTCTGACCCAGTGCCTCAGTAAAAATTAACAAAAGGTACTGAGGCCTATTAATGGGTGGTGAAGATCTTTAACTCTTCCCCCATCCACCATTAACCTTAAATTACCATTATAGGGGGCCAATGTGCTCCAAACTGATTTCATATATCGTTTTAGGAAAACCTCCACTTACAATAAGCTTGTAATACTTCAATTTATGTCTCATATAAAAAAAAACCCACAAAAAAACTAGAAAAAATTGTCTACACAACAGAAAAAGTAGTCAACTTGATTTGATTTGTATTTCTATGCTTTCCCCCTCTCATCTTCTTTTCTTCTCTCTCATTTTTTTCTTTCTCTCCTTCTTTCTGTGGATCAGATTTTGGGACCAGTCCAGCAAATCATGAAGTTTAAAACTATCAGAGAAGTGATCAGGAGTTCCAACAACCACTCACTGTGGCTTAGCAGGGGGCATTTTCACCAAAGATCTTGATAAAACTTTGACAGTTTCCTCTGCTTTTCAAGCTGTAACAGTCTGATAAGACAAAACTTAGTGATGTGTCCTTTTAGGAGATTAAATCTGTATACTAAGTGTATATCCCCCAAAACATGCTTAACCTTGGGACCTCAAGAGAATTGTAATGTAATCACATTGTGGAAGTCCATTTCAGTGGGAACTTTAGACCCTTCACTAGAAGAGCAATTTTAGGTGAATGAGTCCACAGCATAAGTAGGTGTCAACATGCCCATATGAGAGGTGTGAAATATCAAGTATGGTGCCCTTTACTAGTTACACTACTAACGTCAATTAATATTGTATAAATATGCATAACAATGATTATAAATAGTACAAGCCTCTCTTGTGATGCAATCGATTAAAATGTACAAAAATATAAGATTTTTTGGGTTTTTGAGTGTTGTGCAGGCTGTCAAATAAATGTATGAGGTATGTTCTCCTCCAATAGAATGACTACCCACATACATGAAATAACAATGCCACTGAATTACTGAAGTAAATTATTTAAATTACCTTAGAATTAATAGCTTAAGAGTTAAATGCTTTCACCTTTTTAGTTCATCTAAACCTAGAAAATTTTGCATTAATTACCTCCAATAAACCTTATAAAGAGATATTTGTTCTATTAGATAAAAAGCCTCAAAATCTTGAAGGCCTTGGCTCAAGGCCTGCATCTGACACATACTGGCCATAGCTCTGGACAAGTCATTTGACCATTAAGTGTCCTGTGAAAAAAAAGAAGTGCAACTTGAACCAAGGTTCTCTGGCTCCAAATCTAGCACTCACCACCCTTTGTACCCTTTGCACCACCTCTACAAATTGTGAGGAAGAAGGAAGGGAGTTGACAGCTGCTTTATACACCAACCCTGATAAGTCTTCAAAGTCAATTTCTTGATCATGACAGAATTATTGGGAAATTCAGATAATGATAAAGCAGCAGCAATAAGCATTTCCTTTACTTGTCATCAACACCCTTGGCTATCCATAGTTTCCTATAAATACTTACATCTTCCTCCTGATAGAACATCCCATATGACTCGTCAATCTTTGAGGAGCTCAATGTCTTGGCGTCTACGAAGCCTAGGAATGACTGAATTCATAGGATCATAGATTTAGAACTGTAAATAATATCAGAGACCATTTATTCCAATCCCTTCATCCTGTAACTAAGAGGGATAATGATTTGCCCAGGATCCCAGAGGTGGAGAATAGCTGTTATTACAACCCAGATCCTCTGACTTCAAAAGCAAAATCCTTTCCTCTACACTGCCTATTCATAAAATTAAAACCAGAGACTTTAACTTTGCTTAGAAAATGCAGGCATTTTATTCTTGATCTTTCACAAATGTTATTTAATCAGACAATTACACAGAGAGAGAAAATATCAAGATATTCCTCTTGACTAGATGAACCTCTTTTGCTTCTCAACTAAACTTATTTACCACAGAAAGAGGGCTAATTTTTATTATAACCCTCCAATGAAGCTGTGCAATTTACACATAAAGGTAGATGTCAAAATAAATATGAAAAAAGTGACTGCCAAATCTTTAATTAATTATACATTTTCCCTGTCTCAGCTTGATACACTATAAAAACTTTCCCCATCATCTAATAACATCAGTAACTTAATCCATAAAATATACAGGTGTAAACATAATAATGTAATATAACTAATAATTTTTTAACCTTTTTTATGACATCTTCAAAAGAATAGGTAGAAATTAGTTTTTAATGGGAAAAAAGTCATGAGTGGGAGGCCCAGAATGATAATGAAGGCCTGAAGTCAGGAAGATCAGATTTCAAATCAAAGACACTTACTAAGTACGTGACTTTGAGTAAGTCACTTAATATCTGTTAACCTCAGCTTACTCATCTCTAAAATGGAAGGATTAATAACGTTACCTCTCTCCCAGGGTTGTTGTGAAAATAAAATGTGATAATGTATGTAAAACACAACACAGTGCCTGGCACATAGCAAGCATTATATAAATGTTAGCTACTGTTTATTTTTATTATCACCATTATTATAGTTATATATGTATACTTACATAGAATTTTCAGATTTGCAAAGCACTTTACATATATTATCCTTTGTGATCAGGAAGCAGACACCTTACGAGTTAGGTACTGTTAACCCCATTTTACAGGTGATAAAGTTGAGAGGTTCAGTGAAGAATTCAAGAAATAGAATTGGGTGATTTGTCTATGGTCATATGCTTAATAGTATGTCAAATATGTGTCACAAATGACACAAATTGACACAAATATTTGTCAAAATTTCCAACTTAGATCTTCTTGACCCTAAGGCTAATACTCAATTCATAGCACTACCTAGCTACTTAGAATGATGACTGAAACTTTATAATTACAAAAAAACTTCTACAGGTATGTAATAAGGGTCATGTTGTGTTAGATACAAGAAATTATTTGAATTACATCTTACTGCCCTTCATATATGAAAGTGTTGTCTCTGATGTATTTAATGCATTTTGAAATGCTTTGCTAATAGTTGTAATGGGTTTCCATAAGCATTAATATTGAAAAAGGCCTCATTTTTGAGATTTCTGCCTCAGATTTGAAGTGCAATGATCACATAACAAATTTCTTCTATACCAGAATTGGCTAGCAGAATTTTGTGTTCATGGGCTTCCAGAAACAGGGAGTACACCAGTAGTATCTGCTACTTGAACTGTGTTGCTCAGTATCAATGAATGAATTATGAATTCTTTAAAGTTTTATTAATGTCTTTATTTCTGTCATTTCTGCAGCTAACCAGATATTTTCAAATGAAACAATAATTTCTAAGCATGCCAGAGCATTTATAACATTCTTTTTTTTTTTTTTGAAAACGTAACTAATATATAGAGGGGTAGTAGTATAGGGTGGCTAAAGTGATAGGCTTGAAATAAGGACGTGTAGAGTTCAGATCACAGTGCACGCATGCTCACACATTCACTGACTCACACACTCATAATTAGCTATGTAATACTGAACAAATCACTTTACCTTCCTGTATCTCAAGCTAAGACCCAAGACTTATTTACTAAGGCATAAATAAGCTGCAGTTTGTGTTGTTGTAGGGAATTCACCATCATGACAAAATCATTGATGGTATTAATGCCCCACCCCACACAAGCACCATATACCAAAGTGAGTGTTTATTATTCACTTCTTAATTCTGAAGTGAGCGAATTAAAAGTGAAAATGCACAATGACAAATGACAATGAGCTGTTCAACAAACAATTATTAAGCAATTAGTGCTAGGCCCAGTGCTAAGCACTGGGGATATAAAGAAAAAGCAAAGTTCTTAGTTTTTGAAAACATTGTCAAAAATAACATCTGTGACCTTGACATCCAAGCCAGGTGGTTGGTGTGTGTGTGTGTTCCCAGGCATCTAGTGGAGAGGGGTCTTAGAGCTTGGCTCTGTCTGCCCTAGATGAACACTTCAACAAAAATGAAGGTTAACACTTAATTGTCTAGACCTGAAAAAAAATCTTTCTGCACAAAAATTTCTCAAGCTTATTATTACTTTGAAAATGAGTTTGCTTACCAATAATTTGAAATAATCTTTTTGAATGAGTCTGAGGAACTGAAAAGTTCAGGGAATAAGACTCAACAAACATTAAAACATTATTTAAAAAATAATTTATACACTGGGAATGAAAAAAATTCCAGTGCATATTTTTAAAGCTCTGGATTGTTCCATACCCCTTACAACACACACAACAAACTTTCCCATGGCAAGTATCTTGAATGACACAACAATGAAAGAGAAAAGGAGTGGGCAGTTTCCAAAGATCTGATATACAGCCCTGCTTTTACTCTCCTTAGCCAGAACACTCTCAAACATCAATATCGGTTAAGTGAAAATGATAGGAAATTTCAGAAGTTACTGAACAGAAAATGAGAACTTCACAGGGTATATCAGCAGGATGGTTCATCTGTCTCCAACAAGACAATACTTAACTCCATCAAAAGTAAAGTGTAAGCAAATTTTAGAAAGATGCAGGATTCTTTACTCAGTAAGAACACAGATAAAATTGAGTTTTACACTGATAGTAACAATCCAAGACATTTTTATGATTCCCTGACAGTTATAGGACCAAAGACCTATGAGTTCATCTCAGCAACTCAGCACTGATGGAGCAAACTTGATTAATGATAAGGATATAATCCTGGACAGATAAACTGAACACTTTCATAATATTCTCAAAAGGTCATCATCAACCAATGTTGAAGCCACTAATCACATACTTCAAGTTGAAATCAATTCCTTTCTAGCCAAACTTCCAACTGAAAAAGAAGTTTGGAATTCCATTGAGCACCTCTCGTGTGGCAAAGTACTTTGAATTGATTCTATTTCAACTGAGATTTGCAAAACAGGAGGTCCACTGCTCATACAAAAACTGACTGAATTCTGAGTTGAAAGGCGATTCCCCAGAAGTTCAAGAATTCTTCCATTGTCCATCTCTACGAAAGAAAAGAAAATAGATTATCCTGGGATAATCAGAGGGGTTTCCTCCCTTAGTCTTTGTTGGAAAGATTCTTTCCAGAGTCCTCCTGAATAGTCTGATCTCTTGCCTGGAAGGTGGTCATCTATCCAGGAGCCAGTGTGGCTTCACAAAGAGCCAAGAAATAGTAGATATGGTACAACTTCAGCAGAAATGACAGAAGCAGAACATTTGTTTGTGTGCAGTGTTCATCAATTTGATGAAAGTCTTTGAGGGCTAGTGGAAGATCATAGGAGAATTTGATTGCTAGGTGAAGTCCATCAATATTAGACTCCAGTTCCATGAAGATATGCTTATATGGGTTCTGGATAATGGCTAATGTCTTCACATTTTTCCAGTCACCAACAGGGTGAAGCACAATAGTGTACTTGTCCCCATACTTCTTAGTATGATGTTTTTAGCAATGCTGTTGGATGCACAAAAATGGGGACAAGATCAGCTACCACACTAATGATAATTTATTTACTTTGAAAAGGCTGAAAGTTGATGATGTAACATTTTGTTTGCAGGTGATTGTACATTCAGTACACACTCTGAGGCTGAGATGCAACAGAATATGCATTGATTCTCTACAACTTCTGCCACTTTTGGCCTGATAGTTAACTCCAAGAAAACAGAAATTTTCCATCAGCCAGTACCACACAATCCATACGTGAAACTATTAGTTATGTCAAAGTGAGAAAAATTTTGAAGACGGAGAATGAGTTCACTTTCCCTGGCAGTATACTTTCCAGTAATATATTCATAGATGATGAAGTTGATGCCCACATTGCCAGAACTAGCTCAGTGTTGGAGAGGCTCTGAAGGAAAACGTGGGAGAGAAGAGCTATTAAACTTCCTAACAAACTGAAGATTTACTGAGCCATTGTGCTGACCTGAGTGTGCCTGTGAAACATGGACAGTATAGCAGTGTTATGTCAGGGAATTGAATCCCTTGTATATGAATTGTCTTGGAAAGCTTCTGAAGATCACCTGGCAAAATAAGGTACTAGATAGTAAGGTCCTTTCTCAAAATAAACTGCTAAGTACTCAAACCCTACTGCAGAGAGAGAAACTCTGATGGGATGGCTAATATCTTCAAATACCAAACATACATTTATCTAAATGACTATTTTTGTGAAGAACTCATCCAAAGCAAGCACTCACATGGAGATCAGAAGACGACATACAAGGACATTCTCACAGTCTGTCTAAAGAGGCTTGGAGTTGATTGTGAGATATGGGAGACACTGGTACAGGACCACTCAGAATGGCATGCCCATATCAAAGAAGGCACCAGTCTCCATGAGCCCATAAGAATTGCAGTTAAAAGAAACGAGATATATTCTAAATGTTCACAAGGACTATTTGTACTCAAACTGTGCTAGTACCTTTTGATCTCAGGTTGGTCCGATCAGTCATAGTAGACACATGGTACATTGACCCCAAGAAAATGATGTCATTTTGGTTCTTTCCAAATATGAAGGAGAACAACCAACCAACTAACCACCCACCAAAAGTAATGAAGAAAATAATGCCATAAAAAAACAGAATTAGCCTAATGATTCCCAGAAAAAAATTCTTAAAAAGCAGAATAGGTCAAATGGAAAAAAGAGGTAAAAAATTCAATGAAGAAAAGAGCTTCTTAAAAAGGAAAATTAGTCAAATGGGGGAAAAAGAGATTTAAAAAGCTCATTAAAGAAAATAATTCCTTAAGAATAGAATAGGGCATGTAGAAGCTAATGACTCCATGAGTCATCCAGAAACAATAAAAACAAAGTCAAAAGAATGAAAAAAAAAAAGGAAGTGTGAAATATCAATCAGAGAAACAACTGACCTGGAAAATAGATTGAGAGGTAATTTTTATGGTAGCGAAGAACTGGAAATTTCAGGGATGCCCATCAGTTGGGGGAAGGGCTTAACAAGTTGTGGTATATGATTTTGGTGGAACACTATTCTGTTATAAAGAAATGATGAAATCAATGATTTTAGGAAAATATGGAAAGAATCAGACACAGTAACAAAGAGTAAAATGAGCAGAACAAAGAGAACATTGTATATAGTAACCACAATATTATTTTTAAGAAAGACTTTAAGAGAACAAATCATTTTGTCGATTATAAATACCCATATTAACTATCAAGGCCATGGGAAGAAAGAAGCTATCTGCCTGCAGAGAAAGAACTGAAAAATAGAAGTATATATAGAATTATTTTACATACATATATATATTTGTGTCTAATGGTATATCTCTAGAGGGGAAAGTAAAAGAGAAAAAAATTACATTAATTTTGTTGCATATTTGAAAGGAATAGAAAGCTGTACATAGAAGATTCACAGGTATACAATCATCTTATTGTTCTACTGTGTTATGGAAATGCTTATTTTATTCCATAAATTAAAAACAATAATTTTAAAAAGCAAAAAAGTTACATAATTTTTTAAAAGGGAAAAAGTATTAGACTACCTGAAAGTTATGATTTAATAAAAGAGTCCAGTGTTTGATAAACCCAAGGACCCCAGCTTATGGGATAAGAACTTGCTATTTGACAAAAATTGCTGAGAAAAGTGGGTAATAGTGTGGCAGAAAGTGAGCATAGACCAATGTCTGACACTGTACACAGGAATAAAGTCCTAATGGGTAAATGATATAGGTATAAAGGCTGATACTATAGACAAATTAGGGGAGCAAGAGAATAGTTCATTGTCAGATTTATGGAAAATGGAGAAATTTCTGACCAAACAAGAGATAGAGAACATTATGAAATGCAAAATGGATAATTTTGATTACATTAAATTGAAAAGTTTTTGCATAAGCCAATGCAACCAAGATTAGGAGGGAAAAAGAAAACTGGGAAAGAATTTTTACAACTAGTGCCTGTGATAAATGCCCCATTTTAAAAATATATAGGGAAGTGAGTCAATTTTATAAAAATGCAAGTCATTCCTCAACTGATAAATGATCAAAGGATATGAACAGGCAGTTTTCAGAGGAAGAAATTAAAGATATCTATAGTCATATGAAAAAATGCTGTAAATCACGATTGATTAGAGAGGAGCAAATCAAAACAACTCTGATGTACGACATCACACCTATCAGATTGGCTAACATGACAAAACAAGAAAATGATAAATGTTGGAGAAGATGTGGGAGAGTTGGAATACTAATTCATTGTTGGTGGAGCTGTGAGCTCATCCAACAATTCTGGAGAACAGTTTGGAACTATGCCCAAAGGGCTACAAAAATGTGCATACCCTTTGACCCAGCAATATCACTTCTAGGGCTATAACCTTAAGAGATCATAAAAATGGGAAAAGATACCACATGTACAATCATATTTATAGCAGCTCTTTGTGTGGTGGCCAAGAACTGGAATCGAGGAGATGCCCATCAATTGGGGAGTGACTGAACAAGTTATGATATATGAATGTATTGGAATACTATTGTGCTATAAGAAATGATGAACAGGAAGAATTTAAATGAACTGATGCTGAATGAAATGAGCAGAACCAAGAACTTTGCACATAGTAACAACCACAGTGTATAAGGAATTTTTCTAGTAGACTTAGCCCTTCACAGCAATGCAAGGACCTAAAAAATTCCCAGTGAACTCTTGAGGCAAAATACCTTCCACATTCAGAGAAAGAACTATGGAATTGGATCTCAGAATGAAGCAGACTATTTTCTCTTGTGTTTTGTTTTGTTTTGTTTTTTCTCATGGTTTCTCCCATTCATTTTAATTCTTCCATGCAACATGACTAAGGTGAAAATGTATTTAGTAAGAATGTATGTGTAGAACTCATGCATAGAGACTGCACATAGTCTCAGAGAGGGAAGGGGAAACAAGGGGGGAAGAAGGGGGCAGAGATGGGGAGAAAATCTTAAGATTTATGGAAGTGACTGTAGAAAACTGAAAACAAAAAAATTAATAAAAAGTTAAAAAATAGTTCCTGAGACGGAAAGAGGACAACAAACTCAACAGCTCCAGAATTATGAATTACCTAAAGAACATGGGTATTTTCTGTATGCTCACTCTTTCCCACAGATACTGAGCGATTTAATGGAAAATTATGGCCTGTGTGGTATAGCAGACAGAGAGATGGTCCTTGAGTCAGGAAGACCTGAGTTCAAATCTGACTTCATATATTTACTACTTTTACAATTCTGGACAAATCACTTGACCTCTATGTACCTCAGCTTCCACATCTGTACAATATGAAGAGTAATAAAACCTATTTCCCAGGTTTGTTGTGAGGATAATTGATCAAATGAGACAATAATTCTAAAGTGCTAAGTAGCATACCTGGTACATAGCAAGCGTGTCATCATCAGTACCTTGAGGTTGTTGTGATTTCTTTTGTCTTGTAATTAAGTAAATAGAATACTGAAGACTTAATGGTGCCCTCATCGTTTGTGGCTACCTTCTTTAAAAGAAAAATGTATAAGTAGGGTCTCAAAAGTTAATGTGGCAAATACAGAAAGCATATATCTCACAAAACAAGGTTACCCTTAGGACTTTGAGAGAATTTTTCGTGTCACCACATAGTGCCAATTCATTTAGGTAGAAAACTAGACCCTTCAGTGAGACAATAGCTTAGAGTGAGTAAAAAAAGCACAGAAAATAAAATAGGTTGGAGTGAGTGTTTTAATCCAGAGTATGTTTCTATGTATCCATGTGAGAGGCATGAGGTAATAAAGTATGGGTCCCTACGCCATGTACTCGTTACACCAATAACATCAGTAAATATTGTTTAAGTATTCACAATATAGCTTATAAGTTGTACAATACTCTTATGATGATACCTTTAAGATCTTTTGGTTTCTGGAGGCTTGTACAGACTGAAATAAGTGAATGAGGTGTGTTCACTAATAGAAGGAATACTCACACTGATAAGATTATATCATTGAATTATTGAAGCAAACATTGACATTAGAGTTAATGCTTAAAAAATTAAATGATTTCACCACTTATCTAATGCTATAACATTTTACACTTATTTATCATGCACCTGAGAGAGAGGGTTTTTGTCCTAGTAAATAGAAGACTGGACTCAAAGTCTAGAAGATCTTGGTTCAAGACCTGCCTCTAACACTTACTGACCATTGCTTTGGGCAAGTCAGTTAACCACTTAATGTCCTGGGAAATTTAGAACAGTACATTACAGAGCATATTTGCTTTATCAGAGTAACCCTTTACACCGGGCATTTCCTATCCCAATGAAATCACAAATCTAATATGCGAATTAGAGGAGAACTCTTGGCATACAACGTTTTATTCCCTTAATAAAAAAATAGTCCTATGATAAATACACCCTTTCCTTTCCTCTCTTCCCTTCCAAAAAATAAATTCAAATGGACCTCATACATAGTAGGCATTAAACAAATGCTGACTGAGTTAAATTGAAATGATAGTCTAAAATAGTCTTGTTTTTGCTCAGTGATCTGGTATGTTGTGGGTTCTCCTCAGAACCCTTTTAGTGGATTCAGGATGTCTGGAAGTAAGCAAGATATATGAGTAAGGCCTTGTGGCATTTTATAAGGCAATATCTACTGTTGTTGATACTAATGTTATTTAAAATGAATATTTTTCTTTGTGATACTAGTGGAAGTGCCAAGTGTGCTCAGCAGTAAATTCAGTCTCTACTTTGACATGAGATCTCCTTCCTTTTTCTTAGGAACCATGTAATGGTAATTTAAATGGGAAGATCTTTCCCATTCATTAATAGGCCCAAGTGACCTTCCTGGATGACATGGAAGTCTGAGTCATACAGAGCCTGTGGTGGGAGGAACTTGTGAACTGGTGGAATAGGAAGGAGTGGAGCAGGGAGTCAGAGCAGTCAGAGCTAGGAAAGAGAGAGCAGGCAGCAACTAGCATGAGTGGGAGAGCTTGATTGCAATTTTGTTTAAGGGAGTCTGATTGTGATTTGCTGAAGGGAACTGGTTTGTGGGAAACCTAACAGAGGGAAGGCTTGGGGACACTAGTGCCTCTGTATTGTTATTATGTATAGGTTTCTTTGTTGCTATGATGGATTTGGTTTTCTGGTGTTGGGATTCAGCTTTCTAGTGTTTGAATAAATGTTTTGGTTCTGTCTTCCATGTGGAGAGTCTGTTGTATTTTGTGATTTATAACTGTGCTGGCATAGTCATAGCTGCCGAAGGCACTGTGAATATCGCATTGGTGCTACAAAACCACAAGGCTGAATCTTTCATTGAATCTTATGTTCCGCAGATTAATATAAAAAAGAGTACAGAAACACTGCAAGCTACCCACTTACACTTATTTATACATTAATTATTTCTGGACAAATCATGGCAATCAAAATTAAAACATACTCACTGAAAGAATTGCATGACTTATTTTTTCTTTATAAAGTCATCATTATAAGAAAAATGTACTAATCTTGCCATTTAAGAATATATACAGGCTATTTTATCTTCTCAGTGTCCTAATAAACTCTCTAAGATTGTATGTGGCAGAGACACTGCTGACTTTCCTTAGCAGAGGCCAATTTTCTCATTGGAGAGCTCCCTATAAAAGGGAAATTCCAAGTCTAGTCCGTATCTCTATACCATAATACATTTATGAATATTTCTACATTATAGCTACATTTCTACATTATATTTCTACAATATAGCTACATATATAGCTGTATTATAGCATTTCCTTAGCATCATAGAGTGGAAAAGACACTGGATTTAGACTCAAAGGCCCTGGATTCAAATCATGATTATGCCATATTTTCACCATGTGACATTAGACAAGTTAACTTCCCTGAGCTTCTGCTTCCTCATTTAGAAATAAATTGATTAGACTAGATTATACATGTGGCCTCAAGACCACATGTGCCCCTATAGGTCCTCAAGTGTGACCCTTTGAATCCAAACTTCACAGAACATATTCCCTTAATAAAATGATTTGTTCTGCAAAACCAGAACTTCATTAAAAGGTTAGACCCAAGGACCTAGAAGGTCACATATGGCCTCAAGGCCACAAGTTGTCTACCCCTGGGTAACTTCTAATGTCCCTTTGAACTTCAAATCTATAATCCTAAGGTGATTTCCTGCTATGCTAAAATTTGATTCTGATGCATCACTGTATGGAATCATAAATTTATAACCAAAACAGTACTTAAATGCCATCTAGTTAAATATCTTCAGTATATAAGGAAACAGACACAGAGAAGTTCAACACTTGTCAAAGGTCAGACCTATAATAATTGGCAAAGTCAAAATTAGAACCTCTAACTCCAGAGACAGAATATTTCTTATAAAAACATGCTCCCAGATAGGTAGGATTGATTCATTGGAGAAACTTTGATTATATTTAAGTTGGTATTTTCAAATCATGTAGATGAAACTTTAGAGTCTAATCATCCAGAAAGAAATTTAATTCCTGGAAATGACCTATGTTGCTGTTATAACTTGCCTCAATAAAACTTTTCTTGAACCATCAGCAGCAAAACTTTTAGTTCCTTCTGAAACCATGATAGACAACTTTTCAAAATAAAGCAATTACAATATGATTTTGTAATGTCAGATCAAATTTTAAGTTATTTTTAAATGATTTTATTATTCCAAAAATATAAAGTAAATTATCCTGGTAAAAATAGCACATGATGTCATGTAAATTATTTGTGATCAAACTTCATATAACTACCTATTTTAGAAACAGAAAATTAAAATGAACTTCCCTAGATCCTTAATATCTAAGGGACAAAGGTTTAGAGTCTATAACTCCGTTCTAGTAAGCACAAAAGTTAACTAAGTAATAACATAGATTAAGTTATGATGAATCATGTGTGCTCTGGGGGGCAGCATATTATGTGTTCTGTAGGACTTACAGACTTTTTGGGGAGAGAAGATACATATTAAAAGAAGAAGAATAAAACAAAGAGTTGTATCTAGAAATGTGGGAAAGGCTGGATCATCATCAACGGAGGGAACTCTTGAAATTGAAACTGTCTTCACTGCCACAGATTAACTATTCCTTTTTAACTGAGAGATTAAGTAAAATAACCTTAGTCATACAACCAATATGTTTCAGAGGCAGAACTTGAACTCAGGCTTACCTGGCTCTCTATTCACTGGATCTTAATATTTCTCTAGAAATAGCACAGCTAACTTCCAAAATAATGGTCTAGATGAACTCTATATGTCCATAAAAATAGAGGTAGTGATTTAGGCTCTACTTCAAGCTCTATTGACAATCTTTGAGATTCTGAACTTTAGTATTTTCATCCAGGCAATAATTTAGTATCATAAATTATCAATAAGACTTCCTGAATTTCCCAATACTATTTAATATTTAATTGAAAAGACTTAACAAAAGCCAAGTATATTGTATTACCATGTGCATATCAAATCCCTGGTTAAGGCAAATTACTCTAATTCAAATAAATTCAGGAAGCATTGGTCAAGCAATTGCTAGGTCCTGGAAATGTACAGACAAAGAAAAAAATACCAACCTTTGTAGAACTTAGATTTCTAAAATAAATTAATCCTATCTTTCTGGCACAAAATGAGTGATATCAAAATGTTTCACAAAATTGCACATGTATAAACTATTATTTGCTGTCTCAAGGTGGAGGAAGGGAAAAAGGGATAGAACTTGGAACTAAAAACTTTTTAAAATGTCTAAAAATTGCATTAACATAATTGGGGAAAAATATTATAAAAGTAATATTAATGTTATCCATTGGAATATATTGTCCTTTTTTTGTCCTTATATTACCAGATTGCTTCACACAGCAATTTGAAAAATAAGAAATACAGTCCAGGAATTTTATTCTATCCTGCCAAGAATTAATGACCTTAGCTACCTATGTAAAAATGATGATACCCCCAAACCAATCTCATTGAGTTGTCATTTGACAACTCTCTCAGATAAGCACCAAGAAGACCAGCAAGGTTTGGAGATAACACGCCTCCTTCCCATTTTGAATATTGCTCCTGCTCTATGTTAGTATCTACTGAAGAGTTTGACTCTTCATTGTAACAATACAACTTGACATCACAAAATCACAAAAATAAATGCCTATACTCCGTCAGAAGCAGGGTTTTCCTGACATTCAGAATATATACATTTGTAAAAATTGCTTCTGAGTATGTCTTCATTCCCCTTTCTCTCACTACATTCTATTCCTGCCCCCGACCTTCCCGCTCCCAGTCTTGGCTCCTCATTTACGTATAGCTGCCAAGTCATTGCCATAAAACCTTCGGATTGGACCATTGGATTAATTGATTAGTTAAAAAGTAACAGAGCAGTACAGATTGCATAGCACATTTTAGTTTCTACATCTTACAGTAAAGGGATTGAACCAAATAAATTCCATGGTTCTCTCTAGTTCTAAAAAGCTATGATTTTAATCTCATCATACTGAAAGTTAAATGACAAATGTGGCCAAGGAACTAAAGATTACACCAGGAATCATATCACAAATATTCACAGTTGTACAATCTAGTTAATTCGCAATGGCAAAGTACAACAAAAATCAAGTAAGTAAGATGATTGCACAAAATGTTCCAACTCAGAACAAGAATCTCTTTATAAATTAAAAAGTAACTTTCAGCAAGTCCTTTCAAATATATCATAAAGAAGTCTCACAAGAGATTTTGTCTCAAGCTGCAGTGCTGTCAACGAAGTTCCCCCAGGAGCCAAGTTTGAGAAGTTTAATTGACAAATTACCTATAGATATAGATATAATATGTATAGTATTGTTGAAGAATGTTAGAAAAGGATACGATAACTTCACGGTCCTCACACTGGAAAAAGATTTCAGACCTCAAATATTCACATAAAGTGTTGAAAAAAATCCTACTCTATTTTAACCCATATCTATTAGTTGCACTGTCTGCAGGGGTGGGGAACCTGGGACCTCAGACACTCAGATACACACACACACACAAACACATACACACACACACACACACACATTAAATACAAGATAGTTTAGGAAAGAAGGCCCGAGTAATTGGAGAGATGAGGAAGGGTTCCATGTAAAAAGTACTTGAGCTGCACTTAAAAAAGAGAGGAGGCAAATGGGACAGCCACTGGAAAGTTAAGGATACTGAAGATAGAGTATTGGGTGTGAGAAACAGTGAGAAGACCAACTGGGTTATATTGTAGAGTACAGAATGGGGAATAATGCCCAAAAACTAACATTCCTAATTCTTCATTATTCTGTAGGGTAAATAAGTACCCAGGTCAGTTATGAAATCCTTTGAAATTAAGCCTTTAGAGAGGATAGATTCCAACCAACTCTGAGGATGTTCAGAGGAGCTAAGGATTTGTCTATACAAAGTATTTTTAATCAAGTTTTGGAGGGATATATAGTTAGCTGGGAAGGGAGACTGAATTCAGTCTCAGAGAAATGTCTGGAGTGTAGTTTGCTCATTTGTTTTACTGTTTTGCACGTGACAAAATGTAGTAAGGTGAAATAAGCCTTGTTTGATTTCAAAGTTTACATCTAAGTGTGTACCCCGAAACTTTAGAGATGAGCAAAGATCCTTTCATTTCACCTCAGCCAACAGGATAAAGAAATTGTGGAATATCATTGGCTGGTAATAAATGTTTTGATTCTTCTCTGATATTTTATAGTATTTATTTAAGCAAAAATATTTTTATTTCTCCTCCTTTTCTTTGCCCTCAGTCTTCCCTCACCATATACGGTCCCTCTCTCCACTTGGGACACAATATCATTACATGAGGGTGCTCTATTCATAGGAATATAATTTTGGTCATTTATAGTTTATAAGATATTTTGGAGTTGGGGAGCTAGATTTTTTGTTATTTTATTTATTTTTTAAATGTGGGACAGTTTCCTTTTTGTCCTGTGAAGTTTTCATTTATGACTTTCTGAAATATAGCTCTGAAAAAAAACAGACTTTTAAAAAGCTCATTTTATTGGAAATCAAGAAGATGCCCATCTATTGAGGAATGGACAAACAAGGTGTTTTCAGAAAAACCTTGAAAAACTTGCACAAACTGAAGTTCATGAATTTACATGAAGTGAAGTGAGCAGCGAGCACAATTAACATCAACATCATATGATGAAGAATTGTGAATGACTTAGCTATTCATAGCAATACAATCGTCCAGGACAATCCCAGGAGACTAATGATGAGTTATACTATCTACCTCCAGAGAAAACTAATATGCTCTGAATACAAATTGAAACATGCATTTTTTTTCTTTCTTTCTTCGTTTCTTCCTTCCTTTTTTAGTTCAATCTTACTGTACAAAATGACTAAAATGGAAATCTTTCACACGATTGCACATGTATAAAATATATCAGATTAATTACCATCTTCAGGAAGAGGGAGAGGAGGGAGGGACAATTTAGAAACCAAAACTTTTTTTTAATTGTTTAAAAAATTGTTTTAACATGTAATTGGGAAAAAATAAAATATAGTTTTAAAAATTTTAAATATCATTGTATTTCAAATGAAAGTATTTGACTATGACTTTAAACCCAAATCACTCCGGATTTCATTGACTGGCTAATAATAGCCCCCAGCCTAAGCCTCATTGTTTAGTTTTTTATGACTAGGAATGAGTGTAAATAGCAATAGTTTTCTGTTTTGGCCAAAAAAAAGCAAAAACAAAAAAAAACCAGATGTGTTTCCCAACCAAGATTGATATTTTTCTGATCGTAAACTAGGTCATATTTTGCTTCAATTCTTACCTGGTCTTTAGTCATTGAATAGGCATTACCTTAGACAAACAGAGACCTGAGAAAGTCCATAGTTTAGAAAGGCCAAGGTCACCCATTGAATCATGGGCCATTGGCTTTTATCTCACCACTGGAATTGGATGCCTCTGGAGGAGAGAGTGAGACTGATGACTTTGTACACCTCTGCCTCACATGAATCCAGTCCATGAACAATTCAAGACAAAGCTCCCATGATGTCTTCAAGAGTAAAGGATAAACAATATTATTTTTTATGGCATTGGCTTACTTATAAGTGTTTCTTTCTTCCTGTTTTCCTATATCCATTTTGTGGTGTTTGCTTGAAGGAGTATTTGAAATTCTCAGGGTTAAATTTGGGTGTTGAATGATCAACTTAATCTCATGACAAATTAATAAGATTTTAATAAACACTGTAAAATGCTTCTTGAGTACTATGAAGATTCAGCTTCCTCCTCTTCAGCAGTCATCTAGTAAATACATATACTTGGATTTTCACATCCCATTTGCCCAGAAACATAACTAGAAAAGAGTGGCTAAGACCACCAGGGGCCAGCCTGGACAGAAAGATGTACTTATTCTCTTTGGTTTAGAAATGTCCCCATACCCCTTGCCTTGCTTGCTATCAGCCAGAAGGAGTTGGGAAGTAGAATATGGGGTGCAGCAGGTGGAACAATTCACCTGTAAAATGGGGACAATAATGGTACCTATGGGTTGCTGTGATGATAAGCTGATATAATATATATAAAGCAATTAACAGAGTCCTGGCTCATAGGAAGAACTAAATACATGTTAGCTAGTATTTATGATCATTATTATTACAGCTGGAATTTATATAGAATTTTCAAGTTTGCAAAGCACTTTATGTATGAGATGATCTGAGGTAATGCACACACACATGCACGCGCACACACACACACAAACACACACACCATGTGAATTAGGCACTAGTGTTATACCCATTTTATCAATGAGGAAGCTATGTGATATAATAAAGAAGAGAATTAAGTGATTTGCCCTAAGTCAGATGCTAAGTGTTTGAAGTTAAATTTGAACTTAGATCTTCTTGAGCCCAAGTCTAGCACTCTACCTACTCTATCTCCTAGCTGCCTAGAATAACTAGAATATAGCCATTTGAGACAGAACTTTATATATAAAAAATAATTCTATACGTGTATAAGGAACATGGGTTTGTACACATAAGATGATATATTAATAATTTTTTCACTATTATTCATATATAAAGGGAATGTGTCTAACATACTAGATGAATTTTGAGATGTTTTTCCAATAGTGGTAGTGGGTTTGCTATGAGTACTTTGAGATGATTACCTTGAGTCTGAAGTGCAATGACCACAGAAGAAAATTTTATATCCATAAAAATAGGATAGTAGAATTTTTTGCTCATGGAGTTCCAGAAACAGTAGGTACACCAATAGCATTTGCTGCCTAGGTCACATTAGCTTGCTAACACTGAACAATTTATAATCATTTAAAAACTTTTATTGATGCCTTTTGCTTTTCTGTCATCTAGCATATATCCAGACATTTTCAAATGAAACAACAATTCCTAAGTGACCCAGAGTATTTACAGCCTTGCTTCTTGCAAAAGTACCAGCTGCATATTGAAGCAGTAGCATGTAGTGGCTAGTTTGTTATGCTTAAAATCAAGGACAATAGAGTTCAGACTACAAACACACATGCATGCTTACTAGCTATGTGATTATGAACAAATCACTTAACATCTCTACATCTGAAACAACCTAAAACTCATCTACTAAGACATAAGTAAGCCACAATCTGTTTTTGGATAGTTCACCCACCTAACAAAAAAAATTTGATTATTTTTATTAATTTCATTACATATTTCCCAAATGCCTATAAAATATTTTAACTACATTTTTTTAAACTTTGAGATCCAAATTCTCTTTCTCCCTTCCACTCTGCACCACTCTTTGAGAAGTTAAACAATTTGACTTTGGTTATATATGTGAAGTAATGCAAAATATATTTCCATATTAGAAATATTGCAAAAAATGTTTAAAATACAAACAAAATTAAGCAATAAAAATTTCAAATGGGTAAAAAATATGCCTCAGTCTGTGTTCAGAGTTCATCAGTTCTCTCTCTCTGAATGTAGATAGCATTTTTCGTAATGGGTCCTTTGGAACTGTCTTAATTATTGTCTTTATCAGGGTAGCTAAGTCTTTCACAGTTGATCATCCTTACAATATGGCTGTTATTGTGTACAATATTCTCCTGGTTCTGCTCACTTCACTTTGACCTATACTCATCTAGGTCTTCCAGGTTTTTCTGAAACCATTTTGATCATTATTTCTTATAGCACCATAATATTCCAACACAATCATATATCACAACTTGTTGAGCCATTCCCCAATTGAGGGGCATTCCCTCCATTTCCAATTCTTTGCTACCACACAAAGGGCAGCTAGAAATATTTTTGTTGATATAAGTCCATTTCCTTCATCTCTTTGGAATACAGACCAAGTAGTGCTATTACTGAACAAATGGTATGCAGTTTTATAGCCTTTTGTGCATAGTTCTAAATTGTTCTGCAAAATGGTTAGACCAGTTCATAACTCCACCAAGAGTTCATTATTGTCCCAATTCTTCCTCTTGTAATTCATTTAACATTTCCTTTAAGAATATGATGCTATGACATTTGATGTATATAGGTTTGGTATTGCTATGACTTCATCGTCTGTCATTCCTTTTAGCAAGATATAGTTTTACTGCTTATCCCATTTAATTAGGTAAGGATTCTTTCACTTTTGCTTTCTTTGAGATCATGATTGCTCTTCCCCCCTATTTTACTTCAGCTTGCACAATAGATCCTGCTATAGACCCTTATCTTAACTCTCTGAGTGTCATTCTGTTTCAAATATGTTTCTTGTAACCAACATGGTGCTGGATACTGGTTTCTAATCCATTCTGCTATCCACTTCCTTTTTACTGGTGAATTAATTTCATTTACATTCACAGTTATGGCTACTAACTGAGTGTATATATATATATATATATATATATATATATATATATATATATGTATATATATATATCATCTTTCCATGTGGAAAGATAAATAGGACTTCTTTGAGTTCCTTATGATTTCTATGTTTTTATACTTTGCTTGAGTATTATTTGCAAAGTCAAAATTTCTACTCAGCTCTAATCTTTTCACCAGAAAAGCTTTCATCATTAAATATCTATTTTTTCCCTTGAAGGATTATACTCAATTTTTCTTGGTCCTTTTTCTAGGTTATTTTCCTAGATCTTTTGCCTTCTTGAATATCATATTCAAAGCCCTCCACTCCCTTAATATGGTAGCTGCTAAACTTTGTTTGATTCTGACTATGATATTTGAGTTGCTTCTTTCTGGGGGTTTGAAGAATTTTCCCTTTTAACTGGGAGCTCTGGAATTTGGCTGTAACATTCCTATGAGTTTTCATTTTGGTATCTCTTTGAGGTGGTGATGAGTGCATTCGTTCCATTTTTTTTACTCTCTGGTTTGAGGATATCAGGATAATTTTCCTTGACAATTCTTGAAATACATTGTCTAGGCTCTTTCTTTGATCATAGCTTTCAGCTAACCTAATAGTTCTTGAGTTATCTCTCCTTCATTTCTTTTTCCTGGTTAGTTTTTTCTAATAAGATATATATATGTATATATATATATATATGTATATATATATATATATTGTTCTTTTTATTTTTAAAATGTGTTTTACTGTTCCTTGAGATATTATGTTCCTTGATGAATCATTACCTTCTACTTGCCCAATTCTAATCGGTAAAGAATTATTTTCTTCGGCGAACTTTAGTGCCTCTTTTTCCATTTGACCAATTCTACTTTTTAAGGAGTTATCTTCATCAGTGAATTTTTGTACCTTTTTTCCATTTAGTCAAATTTTTTTCAGTTTTTATTTTCCAAAGCATTTTTTTGTAACCAAACTGTTATATGTCTTTTCATAAATGCCATTCTTTGTTTATGGTACTTCATCACTTTTCTTTGATTTTGAAAATCATTTTTAGCTCTTCCAGGAATTCTTGTTGGGCTTCTGTACAATTTGAAATTTTGTTTGAAGCTTTGTCTATACTTGTTTTGACTTGATTGTCTTTTTCTGAGATTGTGTCTTCACCAGCTCTATCATCATAGTAGATTTTTAGAGTCAGGTTTTTTTTTTATTGTTTGTTATTTTTTCTCTCCTGTTTCTTGATGTGGAATCATATGTTAATATCAAGTTCCACTCCCAGCATGTGGTGGGGCAGGAGAGGCATTGCCTCAAGCTTTTAGACTTTTTTGCAGTGCTACTTTCATGGCTAACTCTGGGTTTTACACATTTTCAGTGTTTCCAATGTGGTGTGATCATCTCCACCTTGAGAACTCTCAAAACTAATGCTAATTTTGTCACCATCATCTAGTGTTTGTAACATCAGTGCGATATTCACAGCACCCATGGCAGCCATGAATATTATGATGCAATTTTGAATCACAAAATGCAACAGATTCTCCACATGGAAAACAGAATCAAAACATTTATTCAGATACCAAAAAGCCAAATCTACCGTAGTAACAAAAATCTATACACAATAACAATGCAGAGAAAGACACCATCCCCAAGCATTCCCCTTGCTTGGCTTCCCACAAACCAGCTCCATTAAACAAATCACAAGCAGGCTTGACTTAAACAAAATGCCCTTCTCACACTCACAGCCACCTGTGGGCTTGCCTATGTCCTTCACTTCTGCCTGCTCTCTCACTAATTTCCTCTCATTTCTGCTCTAGCTCCACCTCTTACTGTTCTATCCATTCAGCAAACTTCTCCCACCACAGGCTCCATGTGACCCAGATTCATGTGACTCAGGCTTCCATGTGACCCAGGCAGGTCATATGTCTATTAATGAATGGGAAAGAGATCCCCATTTAAATTATCATTACAGTGCCACTCCTGGTGTTTTATCCACATGCATCCCAGGTCAACCTCTTCTCTTGTCTTGGGATGGAAGAAAGTCTCATTCTGACCTTTTGTTGGTTCTGCCAATCCAGAATTTGATTTAGGATATTATTTATAAGTATTTTGAAGGGGAATTTGGAAAGAACTCATCTAAGTACAATATTCCACCATCTTGTTTCTGCTCCCAGAAGTTCTGACAAAATCATTAACACCATGTATATTTATATAATACAGTAATACACACACATACACACACACACACACACACACACATGCACATATACACATACCCCAGAGAAGATAGAGTGTTTTTTATTCCCTTCTTGATTTCAAAGTAAAATAAATAAATTGAAAAAGAAAATGAACATTGGCATGTGACAATGAGTGGATCAACCAACAATTATTAAATACTTAGTACCAGGCACTATGCTGAGTATAGGGGACACAGAGAAAAAGCAAGGTTGTTGGTTATTCTGAAGAATAATCCACATGATGCTGAAATCTATGGCAGGTGTTCAATATCATATTGTGTGTCCCTAGGTAGTTGGAGGGGACAGATGTTAGAGTTTGCTTCTATCTACCTATACGAATATTTCATTAAAGCAAACCAGAACGAGCACTGATATTTAAGTATCTTGCCTCTCCTCCCAAAACAATTTCTCTTAATGCAAAATCTTCTCAGGTTTATATAGGCTTATCAGTACTCTGAAAATAAATGTTAGTACTAGTTACTTGAAGCAATTATTTCTTTGAACCACACAAAGGAATAGAAAATTTCAGAGAACAAGCCTCAACAAACCTTTAAAATAATAATAATAATATTAGATAAACTAGGAAGAAAAAAATTCACAGGAAGAATTTTAAATTTTAGTATTTCCCCATCGCTCCCCTTACCACACATAGACAAGACCATATCCCATTCTTATGGTAAGTATTTTGAATAGATGATTTGTTAGTGGGACAAGATAATGTTGCTATGAGATTCAATGATAATTTTACCCCAAAAAAATATAACAAAAGGGCTTGAAAGTAGAACAAGACAACAAACAATAGCCAGAACACTTTAAACATTTAAAAATGAAGACTTCATTGTGTGAATAAGACATTAAATGATAACACAGAAAATCTCTTTTCCATTTACTTCTATTAAGGCTGTACACATATTTTTGGTCAAGTGATGCCAAATTTTGCAATTATGATCAATTCTAATAGTTAGAGTTTAGCACTTTCCAGATGCTTTAATTTTAAATTTCAGAGAAAAATTCTGACAAAATGTCTTATGATATTCCAAATCCACCTAAATTTCTTCTTCCCACTGCCCCTATTGTAACAAATGAGATGTCAAGATAAGAGATTTATTATAGGAAGGAACCTTCCAGGTTCTACTGCCTAACCACCTTGTTATGCATATGGTAAAACTTTCAAAGACTTTAAGTGAGTTGCCCAAGGACTCCTTACAATTAATAAGTGATAAAAACGGGATTTTAATTCAAGTTTTCTCTCTCCAAATTCAGAATTCTTTCTGTTCAATCAAATTGCCTCCCCTAATTTTATCTCTCTTTTTTAGATTCACATCAACACTCATAACTTAAAATAACCTTCTAAGAGATGGCTATAAGTTACTCATAATAAGAAATGGAAAATAAAACTACTCTGAGGTTTCATGACTTGTAAAAGCTGTTAAAGATGACAAATGTAGAAGGAGATCAGTCACTCTTGCAAGCACTATAGCGCAATTGACATAGTTGTAAACTGGTCCCACAATTCTTGAAATTTACATTCTTGTATTTATGCTAAGAAAGTTTTAACAAGTCCATGTCCTTTCACCCAGAGAATCTGTTTCTCAGAAGATAGCAGACATAGAGGACAAAGACAGAAAGGTTCCATAGACACAAAAATATTTATATCAACATTTTTTGTTGCAAAAAGTATTTAAAATAAAATATAGACCTACTGATTGCGAAATGGTTTCATAAATTATGGCACATAGATACAATGAAATATTACTGTGCTGCAAGAAATAATGTCCATGTTAAATAGAAAAGCATGGACTGATGCAAGGTAATTAAGCAAAGCCAAGAAGAGAATATGCACCACAATTATACCAGTATCAATGAAAAGAAATACGACAACAATAATAAAAGCCAAAAACATGTCATTCTACTGAGCAAACTTGGATCCAAAGAAGAGACACTGTGTGAAAATGGACCTCATTACCTTCTTGACATAGGTTGGATTTTCTGAACTGCCGTCTTCCCCCTTTTTCGATGAACATTATGTACAGACAACTGTTCTGCTCCTAGTGTGTCTCCTGGAGTTGTTGGGTAGCAAATATTATTATATCAACCATTCCTAGACCCTTTGTGAAGCCATTTCCCAGGTAAAGGATGAATCTAAGAAGGACTCTGGCAAGAATCTTGCCAGCAATGACTGAAATACCCAAACTGTGGTTGTCACAGGACAGCCTATTTACTTTTCCTTTATAGAACTAGAGGTATCCCTGAACTCCTGGGGGATAATCTCCTCTTGTCACATAACCTAGAAGATATCAGTTAGCTTTTGTATGAGCAGTGGACTGCCTGCCTTGTAGATCTTAGAGAATCAACACTAGGAGCTTTGCTGGGGGAGAGAGATCTAAGGGCATTCAAAGCATTTTCTTCAGTTGGAAGTTTGGTTAGAGAGGGATTGACTTCAACCTGAGATATACAATCAAGGACTTCAGAACGGGTTGATGATGATCAGTTGAGAACATCACAGAAGTGTTCAGCCCATTTCTCAAAGATCATGCAGGTATTACTAATGGATGTAATTCATCAGTACTGAGTAGCTGAGATGTACCATTGGTATTTAACCCATAAATAGCCATCAGGGAATTATAAAAGTTCTTTGGATTGTTACCACCAGTGTAAAATTGAATTTCATCTTCCTTCTTACTAATACAAGATGCCTACATTTCTCCCTTTGCTTGCACTTTATTTTGAAGGAAATAATTCTGCATTCTAAGAGATGTATATGCTGTTGGTAAACCTTATGGAGTTCTCATTTCATTTGTAACTTCTGAATTTTCCTATCATTTTCCTGAAACCAATCCTGATGTTTGTAAATGTTCTGGCCCAAATGAGTAAATGTTGTGCTATAGTACCAAATTTCCGAAACTATCCCACTCCTCTTCTCTTTCACTTCTGCCAACCATGTTTTGCGGGCTGTTTTCCTGCTTCAAGTAAGCAATAAATTGTTCAGGAAGGAAAGGAATTCTAATACATTGATATTAAACCTTATGGTAGCCATCTTGCCTTGGGGCTACTATTTCTTTTGAATGTGAATATTTATCTTGGAGAGGATAAACCTCTGATCAGTCCAGCACTTTGCACCATGCATGATTTTCAGCACTGTCACATCTTTTCTGTTTTCCTTACAAAGTCTGAATAAATGTCAATGTTTATTGCAAGGGTGAATTTATGAATTTTTATTGCACTTAGGCAAATGGGAGACAGTGTTTGTGATGAGAAAGTCTTCAATAGTAAGGGACTACTGCTCTTAATGTTTCTGACTCCATTCTTCCAAGAACTCCCTGCCATTTCTATAGTTTATGTCTATTTTGACATTCATTAAAGTTTTTGAGAATTACAAGCTTGTCCTGTTTTAGCACATCAATGATGGTCTTCAGGTCTTCATGAAATTTTCCTTTGACCTTATCAGAGTTCATCATAGTGGGAATATATGTATGGTTGAAGTGCCGCAGCACTTCCTTCAGTTGGTAATTCCATTAACATAAACTTGTCATTCACTTCTTTTTAGAGGGCTGCAACCTTGTTTATCTGATTAGATTTGATTATGCAACCTACATCAGCTTCATGGCACTCCAGAAAAACTTTCATTCAGCTCTGACTTTGGTGAACTGGCCTTCATTTGCCAGCCCTGTTTCACTCAAGCCTGCTATTTGAATGTGATACCTGCTGAGTTCTCTTTCAACAAGAGCTGTTTTTCTTTCAAGTCTACTGTTTTTTTATTATCCATAAGCATGTGCACATTCCATGTTGCCAATGGTGAATGGAATCATCTTCACAAAAGTTTTTGTACATTTTTGGGGGTTTTTTTTGACAGTAGGGTAGGATCTCAATCTGCTGTGGTAAGCAAGTCAGGGTTAGGTTAGGTGAAGCAAACAAATTTACGGGACTTTTCTATTCCTTCTTCATGATAAGTAAGCACTCAAATCCTTAATGAAAAGGTTGCTCAGACATGCAGAGGACTGCTTAATCACATTACTATTTCAATCCTTTGAGAAGATAATCCAATGCCTTGGGCTACCTGTGTGCACAGTTGTGACTACAACTCTCAGTGTATTTGCACTTGCTGCCTTGTCACTTGCCCACTGCCACTGGACTTCAAGGTAAATAAAAATGATAAAAAGTTATGGGTGATGTTTTTTGGCTCACACATAAATTGGATTTTAAAAAGGCAGAGTTACAACTGGATATTTGGGGTATGAAGAGAAGACTTACAGCTTATGACTACCCCAAGAATGTGAAGACTTAGTTGGTAGAACAGATAAATGTGAACAATTTGTTATAATGGGCCATGATGGTGGCAGAAGCCAGCACGATGGCAATCTTAGAACTTGGTTAGACATCAAAGATGCTGGGGGAGGAGCCAAGATGGCAGAATAGAAAGTATTGTATGCTAGCTCCGAATCCACAGCCCATAAATTTCCTGTAAGAAGAACTTCCCACAAATTCCAGATCACTGTGAGGTGCACAGAAACACAGTGGAAGAGATTTCCATTCCAGAGAGCCCTGGAGAGCAGTCCCCAGGGGTCTGTTGCACCCCGGAAAGCGGAGCCCACCTCAGTACTGCTCTGGCCATGGCCCCAGAGGAGCAGATCCGAACAGGCTTCAGGGATGGAACCTCCAGCGCCTGCGAAGGTCCCTCCGCCCACAGATGCTGCAGGTCAGTGAGAGAGACGTCTGAGCTGGCCGAGAGGGGAGCGGGGTGTCTCTGTGGCTCGGGCCCCCTTGGGAGGAAGGGGCAGAGGGAGCGGCAGAGGCAGAGGCAGCAGCAGCAGCCCCTGGGACTCCCAGAGCAGCAGGCAGAAGTTCAGGTCTCTGCATAAACCCCCTGAGGGAGCTGAGCCTGGGAGGCGGCCCTGCCCCCACCCCTCCATCACTGAAGGTCTCTGCATAAACCCCCTGAGGGAATTGAGCCTGGGAGATGGCCCTGCCTCCACCCCAGCACCAGAACTTAACCTCAAGTGAATAGCAGCCACTCCTGCCGCGGAAAGCCCTGAGACTGGGAAGCAGAATTTGAATCGCAGACCCCAAGCACTAGCTGGGCAGATCTAGGCAGTGGTGGAGAAGAATCTCAGAAGTCAGGTAACTGGCTGGGAAAATGCCCAGAAAAAGGAAGCAGAATAAGACCATAGAGAGCTACTTTATTGGGGAAGAGATGTTCCTTCCCTCCTTCATTTCTGATGATGAAGTAAAATGCCTGCCATCGGAGAAAGACCTGGAGGTCAGGGCCTCTCTATCCCAGACATCCGAGGTGGATGTCTGGTGGGCTCAGGCCATGGAAGAGCTCAAAAAGGATTTTGAAAATCAAGTTAGACAGGTGGAGGAAAAACTAGGAAGAGAAAGGAGAGAGATGCAAGAAATGCAGGAAAAACGGGTCAATACCTTGCTAAAGGAGACCCAAAAAAAGGCTGAAGAAAATAACACCTTGAAAAATAGGCTCACTCAATTGGCAAAAGAGGTTCAAAAAGCCAATGAGGAGAAGAGTGCTTGCAAAAGCAAAATTAGCCAAATGGAAAAAGAGGTTCAAAATCTCACTGAAGAAAATAGTTCTCTCAAGATTAGAATGGAACAGATGGAGTCTAATGACTTTCTGAGAAACCAAGAAATCATAAAACAAAAACCAAAAGAATGAAAAAATGGAAGAGAATGTGAAATATCTCATTGGAAAAACAACTGACCTGGAAAATAGATCCAGGAGAGACAATTTTAAAAATTATGGGACTACCTGAAAGCCATGATCAAAAAAAAGAGCCTAGACATCATCTTTCATGAAATTATCAAGGACAACTGCCTGAGATTCTACAACCAGAGGGCAAAATAAGTATTCAAGGAATCCATCGATCAGCGCCTGAAAGAGATCCAAAAAGAGAAACTCCTAGGGACATTGTGGCCAAATTCCAGAGTTCCCAGGTCAAGGATAAAATATTGCAAGCTGCTAGAAAGAAACAATTCCAGTATTGTGGAAATACAATCAGGATAACACAAGATCTAGCAGCTTCTACATTAAGGGATTGAAGGGCATGGAATAGGATATTCCAGAAGTCAAAGGAACTAGGACTCAAACCAAGAATCATCTACCCAGCAAAACTGAGTATAATACTTCAGGGGAAAATATGGTCTTTCAATGAAATAGAGGACTTTCAAGCATTCTTGATGAAAAGACCAGAGCTGAAAAGAAAATTTGACTTTCAAACACAAGAATGAGAAGAAGCATGAAATAGTAAACAGCAAAGAGAAGTCTTAAGGGACTTACCAAAGGTGAACTGTTTACATTCCTACATGGAAAGACAATATTTGTAACTCTTAAAACGTTTCAGTATCTGGGTAGTTGGTGGGACCACACAAAGATTTACACACACACGCACACACACACATACATGCATGCACGCAGACACACATACACACATGCATGCACATACAGAGACAGAGAGCACAGAGTGAATTGAATAGGATGGGACTATATCTTAAAAGAAATTAAGGTAAATGGTGAGAGAGAAATGTAGTGGGAGGAGAGAGGGTGAAATGGAATGGGGTTAATTATATCTCATTCAAGAGGCAAGCAGGAAAGTTTTTAGTGGAGGGAAAAGGAGGAGAGCTGAGAAAAAAACATGAAGTTTACCCTCATCACATTCGACTAAAGGAAGGAGTAAAATGCACCCTCATTTTGGTATGAAAACCTATCTTACAGTACAGAAAAATGGGGAAGAAGGAAATAAGCAGGGAGAGAGGGATGATGGAAGGGAGGGCAATGGAAGAAGGGAGCAATTTGAAGTCAACACTCTTGGGGAGGGACAGGATCAAAAGACAGAATAGAAGCAATGGGGGGCAGAATAGGATGGAGGGAAATACAGTTAGTTTTATACAACACGACTATCATGGAAGTCATTTGCAAAACTACACAGATATGGCCTATACTGAATTGCCTGCCTTCCCAAAGGGAATGGGTGGGGAGGGAGGGATGGGGAGAATTTGGAACTCAAAGTTTTGGGAATAACTATTGAGTATTGTTGTTGCTACTAGGAAATAAGAAATACAGTTAATGGGGAATAGAAAGTCATCTGGCCCTACAGGACAAAAGAGAAGATGGGGACAAGAGAAGGAAGGGCTGATAGAAGAGAGGGCAGATTGGTGATAGGGAAAATTAGAATGCTTGGTGTATTGGGGTGGAGGGAGGGGATAAATGGGGAGAAAATTTGGAACCCAAAATTTAGTGAAAATGAATGTAAAAAGTTAAATAAATTTTAAAAAATAAATAAAAATTTTTTTAAAAAAAAGACATCAAAGATGCCAAGGAGGCCCACTGTATACCAAGTTTTGGCAGTGGTCTTGACTTTTTTCTTGTCATTGGATTCCAATGATTCAAGAAGAAAGAGTGATGTCCTAGATGCCTCATGAACCTTTTTGGTTGGTCTTCATGACACAAGTCTCTCCCTAGCTCTATTCAAATAGCAGGTAGAACTTCCTAAAGATCCAGGCTGAATTCATCATCTCCCTATTCAAGAACTTCCATTGACTCCTTGTCTTCTCCAGGATCAAAGAGAACATCCTCTAGTGCTAAAAGCCCTTCATGATTCATCATTAGCACAGTGCCTAGCACATAGTAGGGACTTGATAAATGCTTCTTTACTGAGTACTTTGCCAGTCTTCTTATACCTTAATCACCCACAAATATTCTGAGATCCAGTGACACTGTCCTGCGTGCTATTCTTCACACAGGTCATTGCATCCTCCAACTCTGTGCATTTTAACTGGCTGTCCTTCACATTTGGGACTCTCTCCCTCTCCATCTCTGCCTCTAGGCTTCCCTGGCTTCCTTCAAGTACCTGCTAAAATCCCATATACTACAAGAAACTTTTGCTCATTACTTAAAACTGCTGATTTCTTCCCTGTGATCCATACACAAGGTGTCCAAAAAGGGACAGTTCGAGTTATTAAAGCTAGAAATTTGCCCTGTTACCATTTATGGCCACAGTAAACTTACTCTTATCTTCCTCCAAAATGCTTAGTCATGATGAATAAAGTAGAAAAGAGTGATAAGTTTTTTCAATTCTGTCCCTCATTCAAAGGAACTAACTCAGCAAAGGTGAAGAGAGCCCCTTGGTGGCCAGAGAGCTACAGTAAGAATGAAGAAGCCCTTTGGACATTTGCTCACTGTGTGACCTTAGGCAAATCACTGAGCCTTATTTCTCATCTTTAAAATAGGGGTAGCAGTAGCATATATCTCAGAGTTGTAAGATTTAGATGAGGTAACATGTACAGCGTGCTATTAAGCAGCCATTTAGTGGGGGGAGGGGGGGCGGAAAGCACAGAAATCTCACAGAAATGGGAATACCCAAACACTGCTGTCCTGTTCCCTTTGCTGATATTCATCAGAGAAATTAGTTCACACAGTAAAGGGATTGAGGGAATGGAGGTGGGGATGGGGGATGAGTTCAACCTCAATAAGCAATGCAACTATTACTTTTGTCAGGTATTGCAATATTTTAAATTACGAATTAATATGCATGTAATAAACTATGTTCCAGACTACCGACAAGTTTGACAAATTGATTTCTTAAAGATTTAAGTTTAAAATCTGGATCTTTTCTTACAAAGAAAAAGTACTTTCATTTTATTTTTTGCTCTGAATTGTTTCATCCAATCACAGTCTAGTATGCAAATGATCCTCAGTTCAGATTAAAAGAGACAAATAAAGCCAAGGATTCAAACAGTACAACATTGCTCAGTCTCTTGACTATTTGACTTTACTTGTGTCTCTAGGACCAGCCCAGAAATGTCTTCTAAGGAAAAGCCCTCAGGGAATCCAGCAGAGGGGACCATACCTGCCCCACTCACCAACCTCAAAATTGAATATACTAAGGTTAGTAGATTCAAACTGCATATCTGTTACTTTAGCTTAGGTAGGTGAAAATATACTTATTTTAAAAGTGGGAAGGTTAAATTGGCCTAATTTAAAGTACATTATATGAATTAACAGTGGCTTTGCATGATGGGAATTCAGATGAAGAATCTTATTAATACAAGATATGAAATAGGAAAAATAACCTTATTCAACTTTCTCTGGATTCTGATGCTACAATATTTTCTTGTCTTTTTATAAGAAACAGTGCAAGTCACTTAAGGACCATAATTAACCACTGTGTAATTTTGTATTGATGGATGTAGGGGAGCTGAGAATAGTAAAGGATAATTATTTCAATAAGTGTATTTGAGAGAAAAGCTGAAGGAAAACCAGTATGCTGTATTGTACTGTATTATGAAAACATTAATTTATCTCACTAGATGTGGTTACTGCTATTGAAACAGATGCCTAGCAGCATGCTAATCAGCATTAATAGGAACATAGAGCCAAAGCAGATCTCCAGCCTAAAGTGAAACTAAAATATGGCTCCAACTTGTTGAGTCTGAAAAATGTGTCTACGATGTGTGCTCGTTCCAAACTGTTATATAATAACCTGCAAGTCAAATCAGAAGACCTACGAACAGATTTTTTTTCCCCACCCAACTCACCAAAGTTAGGATGATTTGTTATATAATTTGCAACTGATTTCAGCTGTAATGGACAGCATAAGATAATAATGCTTGTGTCTGAACTCTATAGATGGCTTTCTGAACAAACCTATTTAATAACAGAGAAATTGGGAGAGGGGAAAGAACTTATTTGCAGCCTTGGAGATCTAAAGCATTTTAAAATGTAGCATATTTCTCTTTTCATAAAAGTATTATGAATCTTTTTTTGGAAAGTGCAAATTCTACAGATCATTCTTTTCAAAAAATGCTTTATTGGAGGGTATAAATTTTCTTTTAATCTTATTGCAAAAAATGTTTTATCAAGTTTAAGGAGTCAGTGAATTCATAAAGATGTATAATAACCTACAATAACTTCTATATTCCTACCACTTACCAACTTCAAGGTTATTGTACATTTCAGGTAACTTCTTTTCCCACAAAGTAGGCATCTTAAACTAATATTTTAAAAGTGTAATATTTCATATGGTAGTTGGCTTAATTCAGATTGATTAATACAGTTTTCTGCCATAAATAGATGTGTGAAATCAGGTAAATGACAACCTCTTTGGTCCTCAATACCCTTTCTGATTTCAAATAAATGTTATTTGTCCCCTTTAGCTCCAAGATTCTAATAGTGTCCTACTTTTATTCCTGTCATTTTAGGCTGAAGTAAAAGAATATCTCTCCAGTACAAATGAATAAGCACAAAAACATCCCCCTTAATTGATGGGCAGGGGAGGTGATAAAACTTGATTTGTGGCCATTAAGAAATATTTTGTTGATCAAAAACATTCTTACAAAAGTTTTTACCTTACTACTATATCTGAAGGAAAATTTAATGTTAGGTGTTTCCATCTTGCCAAAAAAATAGCAACACAGGAGACTTTACATCATGTGACTGACTAACAAGATGGTAAACTAAATATTTACCCCAATCCAGACAAACTTTCAAATCTTTTACATAGAAAAAAAAAGGATTCCGTGCCACATCAAGATTTAGTAAGGAGAAATTTAACTAGGTAAAAATATTCTGCATTAGCACTAAAGAATAATAATATTTGAAGAACTCACCCAAACCCCTTCTCGCATCATACTCCACACTACTGACAAGGATGCAGAAACCAACCTGAGGGTTTCTGCCTCAGATCCACAATTAGATCATCTTTTTCTCCAGAGACTGCTAGTATCTACCATGCGCTACCTGAATGGCACCCTGTATTGATTATGCCAAGGCATAGGAACAGGAATGAAAAAGGAGTAATTAATTTATACCTGATGGGAGGGGGGGGGGTTAGAAGCCCATGTCTACAGAAATTCTGTCTAAAACATCCTTTATGCCTACCCTTGATCCTGTGAAAAGGCAAAAGTATTGAGTCAGTCTAACCAGAGAGGAAAAGGATGGGAGCTGAGCGAAGATCTGGGGTAGTAGAATAGCAAGAGGTGCCACAGTTGACTTGAAACAAAGGAAAATTAAACCCAGGCAAGGTGGGAGAGAGGGAGAGAAAGAGACAGAAAGAGAGGCAGACTGAGAAAGAGACCGAGAGATAGAGAGAAACAAAGACAGACAGAGATGGGGCAGGAAGGAGATAGAGAAGCAGGCTACTTAAAGTGAGAACTTTAGGTAGTGAAATAAATTCTACTACAAAGGAGAAAAATAAAATAGATTTACCATCCAGTTATACTACCCTGTTCAAGGGAGAAGAATCAGAAGTTAAGTAACATGAGAATATATGGAAACGAGACTGACAAACTAAAGATTTCAAGAAATAACATAAGAATAAATTCCAGAATTTCTTAATATAGAAATTAGAAGGAGTTCAAACTTGCTATGCTTCTGAAGCTTTAGTATAATATAAATATATATCCACATATACACTGTATATAAACATATGCATGTGTATTATAATACAAGAAATCACACAAGAAAATAGCCCATAAATAGAAAATAGAGAAATTGACTATAAAGTGGAGCTCAATCTCACAAACTTTCATTTTTGAAGAACACAAACAAACTAAAGAGAAATAAATAAGCATCTAGATCAAAAATCACAAAGTAAAAATTGAAAATATATAAAAAGGGGAAAGAATTATGAAGAGAACAAAATAAAATAATTAATCACTTAAATAACAGAGAAATGAGGAGAAGAAAAATTGATAACTTACAGACATTAGGAACCAGAAATCAATAAATTAGTAAAACATTAAAACTAGAAAAAAGGTTGACAGAGCAGGAAGTAGGGGAAGACAGGCTGTGGAAAATGAGTATCATCACATAAGATTAAGAAAAAGCAATCATTGCAACAAAGTGCTAGCCTAAAAAAGGAATGGGAACTATTAAAAAAAACTAATCAACATTGTAGAAACAAATGAAGGAAAATATGGTGATAACTGAGAAAATTACATTATATTTAAAGGAATCATAAACAACAAACCAATATCATTATTAATATTTTGTTCTCTAAGCAGCAAGACATCCAGATACATAAGGGAAAGTGTTTACAAAATTGAAGAATAATTGGAATATGTTAATATTATATGTTATATAATAAAATAATAATAATAACTGGAAATTTAATGTTCCTTTCTCTGAATCTGGCAAATCTAAAAGAAAAATAAGCCAAAAGAGAACATAGAATTAAATAAGTTGTCAAGAGAATTTGGAGCTGAATCATTAATGACACCTTCTGAATAAAACCACTAGATAACATTATATATGTGTACAGACACATCGGGATCATATAACATTTTTATAAAAGTAGAGCATATATTGAGATGCATAAAATTTGAAAATAAGTAAAAAAAAAAAAAGCAGAATTGTTAAACATATCCTTCAGAGATTGCAGTACAATAAATAGAACTCAGTTAAGGTAATGCAAGAAATATGTGAAAACCTAAACAAAAATTTAAGAATGAAATTTTAAATAATTATTGGACAAAGAACAAATTTTATTTTAAAAAATGAGAACTAGATGAACAGCAATTATAATTATGAATCAATTTACCTAGATTTCTAAATTGTTGCTAAAGCAATCTTCAGAGAATTTGTTTCATATATTAAAGAAATAAAAGGGATTTTAAATGGAAAATCATGTAACAAAACTAGAAAGTCAATAAAATTGCAGAAATCTTAAAAATTAGGAGAGAAATAGGTAAATTGAAACTCAAGAAGACAGAAAAGATAAATAAAATTAAATGCCCATTCTTCATAAAGACTAACAAGTAAGACACTAAATTTTCACCAAGAAGTATGATACATTTTTCCCAGTCACTAATTCCTACATGCATAGACTTATTTATTCAAATACTCTTTTTCTATTTTGTAAGACCAGATTTGTTTATTTCATATTTTGTAATTGGCACAAAACCTTGTTTGGTTAATGGTTAAACTTCTCTACATAGCCATGAGAGATTATTTTCTTCACTTCTGATTTTATATCGTATGACCTTTAGCAGGGTTTGGAAATTATGGCCTAAAGCCAAATGTGGCCCACTGCCTGTTGTCATAGGGCCTGTGAGCTAAGAATGACTTTTATATTTTTAAGTGAAGTTTTATTATATCTTAAAATGTAAAATCCACTTTTATCTCATTGGCTGTACAAATACAAATGACAGGCTAGATTGAGTCCGTGGCTACAATTCCCCTGTGTAAGTGGCTTATTTATTTTGAAATTATCATGGAATATAGCTTAAGATTTTTTTCTATCCTATTTTTTGCCAGAATGCTTTTCAGCTTTCCAAGGATGTCTTATTAAATAGGTTGTTCTTTCCCAAGTAAATATATGCTTAAAAAATCCATAATTGAACAAAATAAAAAAGGGGATTAATGAACTGAATATGGATTAAAAAATTAAAACCAGAAAAAAGCAAAACCTTAATAAGCACAAAAGTTGAAATCTTGAAGGTTAAAGAAGAATTATATTTAATGAAATCTGAAAAAAGTCTAAGGAACTGATAAATAAAATTAATTACTGAAAAAGGAGAGGCGAAATACAAATGCTTGTTGGTAAGTAGTGCTGTTTTCAGTCTTTCTTTGCCAGAAAGGTGGAGTTTCAGCTGGGAAGGGAGCTGATGAGGAAAGGCTTTGGGAATTCTTATGTTCTTAATTCTTGGGCCACTGACATCTTACCTTCTAATAAAGAATAATTCGTGGCACCTTTCACAAGTTTGGGGTTCTGTTTCAACCCTGTTAAAGAAGAAAAAGAAATGTTTTTTTTCCATACAAATGTCCATTCTAACCTCTGAATATAGCCCACTCCTAGGAATGTACCTAACTTGCTATAAAATTTACTTTGCTGTCTCTGTCTCTATGAGAAATTTTTATACAAAGGCAGAATAAAGAATGCCCTTTGTGAATATATTGGGAATGATCTGGAACACTTGAATTATCTATCTACTTATCCTACCTAAAATGCTAAAACCAGAGTCATTCCACTGAATAATCTGGCATCTCCTTTCAAATTGCAAAGATCTCTACAAGGGTAGCACATCAAATTGTCCTTTGTCGTATGTGCCTCAGTGTTTACCATGAGTGTATCATGTAACTTTTTTCCAATTAGAGCTAACTGAGATAAGGCACTGGAAAAATAGGATCACTGAATTGCAGAGTAGAAGTGCAATTTAAGATACTGCATCCAATGCATACCTGAAGAGCAGCCCTTTCTCTGACAAATTTTAGGGATATTCATGCAGCCCTCACTAAGGAGTAAAGGAGTATGCTTGATATTCCATCTTCGTCAGGATCACCTCTCTGGAGGTGATTACTCGGGGAAAGGTTTAGAGCTACAATAACAAATCAGAAGAGCTTATGATTATAATTCTGTAGGATTCCTTCCCTGTATTAATGTGAATATTTGAAAGTTGAGTTTATAGTCAAAACATATTTGGTAGTGAAAGCTATAATTTCCTGGCATTCCTTACTACTGCTAGCCCTATATCAAACATTACATGAATAGATTCCATTCTTTTTTTAAATTGAGTTTTATTTTATTTTCAGTTCCAAATTTTTTCCTTTCCTCTGTCTTCCCCTCCATCCATTGAGAAGGCAAGAAAAATAAAAGTGTTACAAATATAAATTGTTATACAAAACTAAATCTGGCATTAGTGTTATCCCAAAAAAAAGGGGGAGAAAAATAAATATGTTTCAATCTGCACTCTCATTCCATAAGCCCTCCATCTAGAGCTAAATAACAAGTTTCATCATGAGCCCTTTGGAATTATGGTTTCTCATTGTATCTTTTAAAGTTGATTATCTGTATCATATTGTTGTTACAGTATAAATTATTTCCCTGGTGCTGATCACTTCACGTTGCATCAGTTGATGCATTGAATTCTGAAGCTGGAAATCATAACACTCTATAACAATTCATAGCACGTAGTCAGTTGTCAGCTTAGACGCTCTTTTGATGACAGGTGTGCTTCTCTGCTCAAGAAAACCCAATGATCAAAAATACAAATGTGCAACATAGATTAATTAGTGCGAGGTGAAACCAATAAATGACTGTTCTTAGCTCTGGAGAATTTCCAGTGTTCCTTTAAATATCAATATCTCTAAAAAATATAAGTACCTACTTATCCACTATTACCTGTTAGAGAGGGAGATAGGAATTAGAAACCTACAAGCAAAGTATTAAAGTATTAAAACCCATTTTCAATGGAACACTAATGAGAAATTATATATCTGAAAGTATATCTGAAATGTCAAATTTCAAGTTAATGCATATCCTTAATATTTGCAAATTCAGTCTACACAAAACTATCCAGGACTACAATGATTGTGTAAATTCAGGTATGTCTATTTCAAAGGTGGTTATTCAATTTGTTCTTAGCAATACCTAAGAGCCTCAAAGGGCAGTGCATCAGGTTGCCTCTGTGGCTACATAAGGAACAGATGGGCTGGATTAGATTTGATTAGGGAGATATGTGAGGCAATCTTGTTTGTGTAATTTACAAAATTGAGTCCTCATGCATTGTAATTAAAGCATGCCTTGAAAAACAAACAAATGAAATTCAAATATTTGCCCTAACTTGAAGTTCCAGTGTTTGGACTTGCTTCTCTGTTATGAGGTCTCAAGGTTTCAAGTACGTACTTCTTGGCAGTATGTATGTATAGAAAGTTGTTTATACTTATTTTGGCACCATTCTAATTATTTTGCTTGTATTTTGATGGTGAGTTCTTAGTGGAAATAGCCTAATTGTTTCCTAAACTCCTCATAATTATACTAAACTCATGATGAAACTTAGAAGGAAGCCTTGAAGATTTTAAGCATTTGGGTATGAGCATCAAGTTTTTTGTAGGATTTTTTTTTGGGGGGGGTTAATTTTATTTTTGGTAAGACATAAGAGGAATGCATGTGGCCATCCTTTCCCTGATACATTTTTAAAAAGCCTGACTGCCAACACTAATATTTAGTTTTTACAAAAATTCATTCTTGAAAGATGTTCCTCAGATTTGACTGTCATACAAAATTGAAGTTGACGTGAAGTTTTCCATTGTCCTAATTTGTACTTTGCCACTTATTTTTCTGCTGTTTTCATTTTTTATTTTCTGGTTTTTTAATTCGTTGTTATTTCAGCCATTATTTCATATAATTTTCTCTGAGTCTTATTGTTGCTTTCTTCTCTCAATTTTTGTTGTAGACTTACCCTGTGTGAGAGGCAATGAATTACCCTGGCAAAAAATAATGGTCATAGCATCACATGTCATATGAATATAGATTTTAAATTCAAAGGGCCTTTTAGAAGTGATTGGATCCAATCCTTCATTTTACAAATGAAGAAATAGAATCCTTAGTCTGGCTAAGGAATTTAACCAAGGTTACAATAGCAAAAAAAAATCAGAAGTGAGATTTGAAAGTAAGTCTTTCTAATGTACTATACTGACTAGAGGTTCCTCTCTGACAAACTACAAGACATTGAATAAGACATTTAATCTCTCTGAATTTTATTTTGCTCAGTGAGGAACTCAGTAGAACATGAGTGGGATTTGGAGTCAAGTTCAAACACTCAATGTTCTTTAACACATGTATGGCCTTAAGCAAGTAAATTTGCCTTTCTTCTGAGTTGCTTCATCTCTTCGATAAAGTAGTTGGATCAGATGACCTCTAAAGTGTCTTCCAGCACTGGATCTGTAATACAGAAAGTAGAAATGCTACCGATTGACTAAATTTGCTTTCCTGGATTATTGTGAGTTTCAAATGACATAGTGATGTTAAGTAAACACTAATAATACTTGTAATTATGTTTAATACTTTACAAAGTGTTTTTTGTCACAACAGCCCTGTAAAAGGCGCTGTACCAGATAGCCCTTAAGCTCCCTTCTAGCTTTAAATCTGTGATCTATAAAGTGAGAATGGTTATAATGAATCCTATTTGCAACAGTAGCACATTAAATAGAAAGCTTATTAATTTACAAAGTGTTTTCTTCATTATAGTCCTCATGAGGACATTGGACTAGATGGTCCCTAAGAGTTTCTTGCAGCTCAGTCTATAATACTATGTTATATACATTAAGATGAATTTAAAACTTCTATACATGCCTGCTGATATGTTATGAGGTGAGTATTAGATATGGAACAAGGTCACTGTGTTCCCTTTGCAAAATCTGAAAATTGTATTTCCTCATATCTAAAATTACATTTCCAGGAGACTTTGAACTTTCCCTATAATAAATACAACCAAACTGAAGATTAAAAAAATAGCCCCGTCTGATACAAGGTGAGATTTGTTGGAGGAGAAATGGGTACATTTAAAACATCTATTAAAAGTTTTTCTTCTCCTCCACTATGTGTTCCATCGCAAAGATAATCATAGCTGGTATTTATAGAGCCTTTCTAAGTTTGGCAAACCATGTCACTTGCATTGTCTCTTTCAATCCCTACAACAACCTTTTATGACAGACACTTTCATGATAGATACTATAGGTATTATAATAGACTATTTTGCAAAGAAGGATATAGAGGCTTGAAGATGGTGAGAGGCTTGCTTCTGTTTCATGACTAAATGTGAAAGTCATCAGATACCAAGATGGCTCTTCCTAAATCTAGGTCTAGATTGTTCTCCACTGTACTGCACTTGTCTGAAAGATTGCCTTGCCAACATATACCTGAACAAGTAGAAAGAGCATTGCTCTTACAATCAACGACCCTGAGTTTAAAAATCCCAGAGGCAGAAATACTTATATACATATCGGTATGCATGTATGTATGTGTGTTATTTTGTGTGTCTATGTATGTATAATATGCATATATACATGTATTTATGTGTACACATACATATATGTGTATGTATACATGTGTATGTGTGTGGTATGTATGTGTTTATACATATGCGTATATATGTGCATATAATATATGTGTGTGTATTATATATGATTACTCCCAGCAACAGAACATAAAGACAGAGTCATTAAAGTTTTGGATCATCTGCCAGCTTTTCAGATCTTCTGTCAAGTATATGCTTCATATAGTATACCAACCAGGTGTAAGCACTGATACAGGGAAGATAGAAGTGCTTTTAGCCATATCCAAAGACTCTTTGAGGTTAAAGGACAATTTTTAAAGGATTTGAGAGTTAATAATATAAATATGTTAAGAATTATACTGCTATCACTAAGCCTCTTTTGTGCATATATAGTTTAGGAGACGTAGAAACAGAAGTATAAGTAATTCAAAACTTTTTGAGAATTAATGCACAGACAAATGTGAAAAAAACCACTCCCTTGTGTTCCACAAGCACTAGGGCAGCCATATATAGAGCAAAGAAAATCTTTTGTTCTTCATACATATTCCAGCCCAGAATATGTGAGTTTTCATATACTAAGAGAGTGATATTCAAAAGACCAATTGCATTTGAAAGCAGAAGTTTCATAGAAAATGAGACTCAGAATCACATCCAAAATTGAGAGTTCTTTGCTCTGAAGAGGACTGTCACTGAAAAGTTCAAAAGACTGTATCCATGGAGCAAAATTCCAAGTGTTACCTGTTCATAATCAATTGATTTAAATTTTGACCAGTGCCAAGTTGAATGCTGCACTTGAGAAATGTGTGTCTATACTAGGTAGCAGTGACTTCAACATACAATACAAAATAGAAAAGACTAGTGTTTGTGCATATGCACTATCCTAAATGTCATGTAAAAAAATAAATTGTGATGATTCTTAAAGATGTGAAGGCTATGGTACTTAGATAGAAATACTCTGAGTAAGGAAGAAGGCATTGAAGCCAGAGGGTATATAAACCATTTATGTGAATGTTGTTACATTGAATCAACTTTCCTGTCCTCAGTTCTAAGTAGATGACGGAAGGAACATCAGATGCTTTATGAAGGACTGAGGGAATTATGTAGCCCAAAACACAAGAAAGTTATGCTAAAGATGTCAAGAAATAGCCACTAAAAATAATCATTCTATTACATTATGGCAGACATTGGAGCTGTATAATGGAATATAGGACTGGACTGTGACTGATTCCCCTCATGGTGCCAGAAAACAGTTGATTCTACTGTTAAAGCATATCTCTTTTTAACCATGAAAGGTTTACATGATAGCTTTGAATAGATGGGTCAAGAGAGGACCTAGAACCTAGTATGAAACCAGTTTCACTGGTGAGATCTCTCCCTCAACTGTCTTGCTTCAAGAGTAGAGATGAAACTCGTAGCCCCAGCATGAGGCCCAGAGAATCAGGAGGACTGTCAGTGGAGACCAAAAACATTTTGAAGGTGCTTTGAGGTAAGATGCCTTTGGCAGTATAAATTAATAAGAAGGAGAGATTTTAAGTAGAGAGAAATTAATAACCTGAAGTGAATCAAATGACTTTAAACATAGTAGAATAAATTTGAAAGCCAAGAAGCCAGGAACAGAGGGATATAGTATCATAATGTACTACATAGATCTTCTTTTTCATTATCTAACAGAGTACAAATGATTTCCCTTATCTAACTTATCCTTCAGTTTATTTTTGAGTGAGCAGTTCCGCTACTCACCACCACTACCTGCTCACATATATTTGTGTATATGCTTACATTGGGATATCTATCTTGTGTTCCTCTTCCCACTATTCTAAAACCAAATCACTCATCCTACACTTTAGAACATAAAGTAAAATAATATACATTATCCTTATCGCTTTAACAGTACACGACCTAATCTTACAAAAACATAAGAAAACTGAGTAAAGTCATTACTTTTGCAAATTAACTCACCATTAAAAGTTCCACCTAAATTTTTAATGACATTTACAAAATGCCAGGGTTCATATTTTTATGTATTAAAAATAAACTAAAGGGGGAAGTGAGAATTGCAGAATTGTGACATCTTTAACTTGAAAGGTTAGAAAAGCGGTACCACTGAGACATGTGACTATGATGTTTTGAGTGTTTCAGACTCAATCACTGTGGGAAACTTTCCAAAACTAAATCACTATGCATGTAACCTTGATTTCTTTTTGTATTTCTCAATAGATATTTATAAACAATGAATGGCATAATTCAGTGAGTGGCAAGAAATTCCCAGTCATTAATCCTGCTACTGAAGAAAAAATTTGTGATGTGGAAGAAGGAGATAAAGTAAGTTTTCTCACATGCGAGTTTTTAGAAAACCTTAATTTCTGTCATTATGTTTTTTAAAATACTTTTACTTTTAACACTTTAAAAATTAATTCCTCTCCTCCTCTTCGGTCCCACACTCATTGTTTGAGAGGCAAATAATCTGATACTATTCATACATGTGAAATCATGAAAAACATATTTCCACATGATATGTGCTGCAAAAAATAATGTGAGAAAACAATACTTCAGTTTGTATTCAGAGTTCATCAGTTCTCTGAAGGTGGAAAAACCTACCTATCAGAACTGAAGAGGATCATTTGGGGAAAAAATAATGGACATATAATGAAGTGGAGGACTTTCAAACATTTCTGACCTAAAAATACAAAGATGAATAGAAAATCTGATATTCAAAGACAAGAATCAAAAGAAGCTTTAAAAATGAAGACTTTTAACAGAGAAATCATAAAAGAGTCAATAAGATTGAAATGTTTACATTGCTATATGGGAAGATGGTTCATGTAAATACTAAGAAGTTTGTCATTATTAGGGGAATTAGAAGGAGTCTACATAGACGGAAGACATGGGTATAAGTTGATTCTGTTGGAAGGTTTCTCAAAAATAAATGAAGGTCTGAAAAAGAGAGATTCACTGGAAGAAGAAGAAAGGGAGGGGAAGAATGAGAAAAACTATCTCAGATAGAAGAGTTATACAAGTAAGAGCTTTTACACTGAAGGAAAAATGGACATGCAACACTTGAACCTCACTCTCAACTGAACCAATTTAAAAAGGGAAAAATATGCACACACACATACACACACATATACATACTCAAATTATATACTACCACATATGTATTTATAGCATATATAAATATAGTATATAATAATAAAAGATACAGCATATAGTAGTACTATATCAATACACATACATCACATATTTACACATCATATGTGGTATGTAAATATGCAACATGCATTATAGTATTATATGTGGTATGTATATAGGGCATAGTACTATATCACTATAGTTTATAATGTAAACTATATGTTACTGCAGATGGTATATACATATTATATATGGTGTATATATATATGCATATATATATACACATATATTTTTATAAACACACAAACTTAGTTGGGTGTTGAAATCTGTCTTAACCAAGATGTGAATAGGAGGGAATGGGGAAAAGGAAAAGAGGCAAAGCGGATTAAAGGAAGCAGTAGTCAGAAGCAAAACAGACATTTGAGGAGGAACAGGGTAAAAAAGAGAGGGAGAAGGATAAACAGAAGAAAACTGGAAGGAAGGAAATACAAGGTTCTTACTATAACTATGATTGTGAATGGGATGAACTTACCCACATAACTGAAGTGGATAGCAGAATGGATTAGAGACCAGAATTCAACACTATGGTTCTTTTAAGAAACCCTTGAAACAGAAAAATAAATAGTTAAAATAAAGGCTTGAGCAAAATTTATTGTGCTTTAGCTAAGATCTAAAAAAACACAATTTGAATCTCAGACAATTCAAAAGCCAAAAGGGTATAATTAAATGAGATAATTGGTAAACCTACTTATTGCTAAAAAGACGTTATAGGCTATGAAGTCATATCACTACTAAATATGTATGCACCAAATAGCATAGCATCCAGACTCTTTACAAAAAAAGTGAATGATTTACAGAAGGAAATAGCAAAACTGTATTAATGGAAGACCTCAAATTTCCCCTGCCAAGTATATAAATTTGACCAAGAAATAAATAAGAAAGAAGTTAAGCGGATGAACACAATTTTAGAAAAAATGATATAATAGATATCTAGGGAAAACTGTCTGGGAATAGAAAGGAGTACACCATTATTTTTCCCAGCTGTACATGTACAGGTACATGTACTTTCACAAAAATTAGCCATATTTTAGGGCATAAAAACCTCACAAACAAATGAAGAAAAACAAATATCAGAGTACTCTTTTCAGACCATTAGAGCATTAACATTATATTTAATAAATTATCTTGGAAACATAGATCCATTAGAAATGAAATAATCTAATCCTAAAGAAACAGTTGGTCGAAGAACACATCATAGAAAGCATCAATAATTTCACCAAAGATAATGACAACAGTGAGATGATATACCAAAATTTATAGAATGCAGCCAGTGTTTTAGGAAACCCTGGTGCTCCATTCTATTTAAGTAGTATTTCTGTGAGGGTAAAAATGTCAATACTACAAACACTTTCCCCTAAAATATTAAAAACAAAATTATATATTTATCAAAAAAAGTCAAAGGTTTTGAGTAAGGGATAAAGACAGCATGTCTTGAAATGATACCTGCATTTGGAATAAGAACACTTGGGATTCGAACCCCAGCTGTCCCACTGTGTGATATTAGCAAGTTCCTTCAATTCTCTGGGCTCCCCCATTCCTTTCATTTAAAATGTGAAAGTTGGTCTAGATATTCTTTTAAATTCCATTCAGGATTTGCATTAACTTTAGAACAGTACTAAATTTTTCAGATAAATATAGGATTGAAATGTTAAAAGTTCCTTCCCAGATCATTTTCTGTGATCCTATGATTTGAAATTATGTAAATCAGCATCTAGAAAATATGAAAATCTATTAAAATAGATGCAATGTTTGCTCTTTTTCTATGAAGTTTCCTCTAATGCGCTCCTGTCTGAGTAGTGTTCATACTTTGCAATCATAGGAATTCTATCACTATATATTGTTCCATGGCCAACATATATTGGAAGATAAGTCAAGTATTCTTACCCTAAACTTAGCTTTCTTTGACTTTTTAGGCAGATGTGGATAAGGCAGTGAAGGCAGCAAGGGAGGCTTTTCAGATCGGGTCCCCATGGCGAACAATGGATGCTTCACAGAGAGGTCGGCTCCTGAACAAACTGGCTGATTTAATGGAAAGGGACCGTCTGCTCTTGGCAGTAAGTATGTGCCACATGAAGCAAGGGATTGTGGAGACCTCAATTGTTCTATTTACTGTGAGCTGCTTTTGTTTTCAATGATGATACCTTGCATATGTAAACATACATACATATGTATGCATGTATGGAGATTATAAGGAATTCCTTTTGAGAATGTGTTTCTCCTCTCTCCCTCTGTTGAAATATTATTGACAGTTTCTGTGACAAGTAGTAGTAGTAGTAGTAGCAGCAGCAGCAATAGTAGTGGTAGTGGTGGTGGCAATAGGAATAGCAGTAATTAATAATAAATCAATAAATCAATATTTATAAAGCACTTAATCACAGAAGTGGAACAGATCCGGAGAACAAATAATTTAATTCTTCCACAATTTACCAAAAAATGTCATCTAGGCTTTTCATTAAGGGGAAACCATTATTCCCAAGGCACCCCATTCCATGCTTGGATATCTTTAATCTTCTAAGGCAGATTATATCTTTATATGAAGTCTAAAACTGCCTTATTGAAACCTGTGCTACTTACGCCTAACTCTATAGTCTATGACCAATCAGAAGAACAAGTCAAGTCCCTTTTCCTTGTGGCTTTCCTTCAAATATTTTAAATTATTTTGGCTGCCATTATTAAACAGCTGTCACAGATCGACCTATTCACCTACTGAAAAGTCATAGATCTTCTTAAGAAGAGCCATTGTATAACTCTTCTATGCCTTTCATATCTTTTATCTGTGAAGCTCATTCTTTGAGCCCTTGCCTGTAACAATACTGTTTCTGTTTTTGTCTCCATTTTTCATCATCAAAATGTAGTACATTACGCTCTCCTCCTCCCATTCAAGAATTTGCTCACATAGGTAAACCAACATTCCTTTATCCCTCTTTTGCTTCTTCTCTGTCTTTGGAAAAAAGTTCCATTCTACAACCATATTTTACATATGTATCCCTTTTTGAGTTAAGGCTCATTGATATCTATCAAGTCAAATTTGCCTCCATACATAAAACTCTCCTGTTCAACTTCATTGCTTTCTATAAATTGTACCATAGTGTATAGATGCTTGATGCTATGGGTTCCACTGCTTGCTATTTTCTTAGATGTTTGTGTCTTTGAATTTTGAGGTGACCAGTACCACACCTTTCAGCTGCAGTGTGTTAGAATTTGCTTGGTAAACAGTTTTGACCCTCCTTTCTTTTCAGTCATAAAACACTTAGTTAAATTTGCAAGATACCAGGAAAACTAATTTCTACCAACACTTTTTTTGCATGCACTCCACCTTTAGCCAAGAGCCCATCACCTCCATATTTTAAGTCATGGTTGATAAAGATATAGCTAGATAGAGAGAGAGGGAGTGAGGGATGGATGGATGGATGGATGGATGGATGGATGGATGGATGGATGGATGGATGGACGGACAGACAGATAGATAGAAATATGTATCTATATGTACGGATATATCCATTTAATGTAGTTTTCAGAAAAAATCTTAATAAAATTTTACTTTCCTTTCAATAAACTTGTGATGCTGATATTAATTAAAATTATCTATATGTTATAGATAAAGATACTCAATGAGATTGTGAACCATCTAAAGTTTATAGCATGATCAGATTTTAATACTAGGAAGAATATTAATCCCTAGCTTCTTTACTTTATAGATAAGATGACTAAAAGATGACTTATCTATATCCATCTTGACAGAAATAATTAGAGGCAGAATTCATTGATAGCATCCTAACTAAATCCAGGATTATTTCTACACAGAGCTAAAAAAAAGTTGTGTTTTATCATATTTATATAACCAAAACATCAGGTAATTATCAAACCTCTGGCAAATTCTTCTGTCCCTAGGTGACAAACTTTTCTGTCCCTAGAGGTGGTAAGGAAAAACAATTACTAAAATATATATACATATATTATTTTATAATTTATACTGTGAATACATGTTTTGACACTCATATCATTCATATGCACATAGCATCTCTTGGAATACATTTAACGTTTTAGGGATTTGGAGGTTGGCAGTAAATCAGTTAGGGAATATGACTCCCAAATATCAAATTCATCAAAGTCCTAGAAATTTGGAGCTGAAAGTTATCTTAGAAGACACGTAGTTTGATGCTCTAATTTATATATGAAGACAATTGTTATGAGTAAATTATGCACAAAAAATATTTGAAAGAAAGCCACAAGGAGGGACTTGACTTGTTCTTCTGATTAGTCATAGACCATAGAGTTAGGTGTAAGTAGCACAGGTTTCAATAAGGCAGTTTTAGACTTCATATAAAGATATAATCTGCCATAGAAGATTAAAGATATCCAAGCATGGAATAAATTATAGACATAAATTATGCATTTAACCTTGTCTCTTCCCCTCAGGACAAAATGGGGCTTGCATTTATTCAATCCATCAGTAATTGATTTAACTTTTACTGTACATAGTAGTATGCAAGGTGTTGAAATTACAAATGTAAAATGAGATTTATTGCACCAAAACAGTAAGTGTCAGAAAAGCTGTCTCCCTTGTCTACCAAGCAGCATTGGAAGGATCAAATGATATTAGATTAAAGGGAAAGAAAGAATGTTCATTTATGCAGCATCCTACTATGAACCAAGTACTGTGCTAACTGATGTTGCAAATATTATCTCATTTGACCTCCACAACAATCCTGTGAGGTAGGTGCTATTATTATCCCCATTTTTCAGCTGAGGAAACTGAACAAGACAGAGGTTAAATGACCTGCACAGGGTCACATAACTAGTAAATGTATGAGGCTAGGTTTCAACACAGGTTTGCTTAATTCTAGACCCAGCACCACACCACCAAATGACTCAAAATTGTTCAATTGAAATAATTGCTCTGAAAGAAGCTAATAAACTGGTAAGTGTTACATAAATATTATCAGAATTATTCACCCTTCCAGAATGAGTCACCACACAAACTGAACACAGCATTTTATGCAAAATAGCAAGCCTAGCTAGCATTCAAGACACCCTCATTTTCAAAATTATAAGCCTTCAGAATATAAATTATTCATGCTATCAAGTGATCTCAGTGTGTCAGGGATCCCACAGTGTGGTCCCACCCCAACCCTCACCACAGTCTTCCTCTTGTCTAATACTGCTTTGTTCAATGTATTCTTTTAATCAGTAAAGAATAAAAGATTATCTGATGACTATTTTAGTAGTGGTATATTTCTCAGGACATGAGGTAAGCCCCTGCAGATATATTTCCAGGAGTAATCACAAGAAAGATACATGATTACTTCTGTGGGAGTAGCTCTTGTTCTGCCAACTCCTATTATCTTATATGACAACTTATTTTGGAGAGAGGCCTCAGGGTGTTGCCATAAGCACATGGAGCTTAAGAGGCATTCCCAGGGTCACTCTACTAGTAGGTATTGGAAGAAACAATGAAGCCCAGGTCTTCCTGACTCCAGTCCTATCAACCTGTCTTCCCTCTTTCATCATACCTGATTGTTGCCTGAAGTAGAATTCATCTTATACTTGCTTTCAATAGCATTTGAAACTCAATTTGGGACCTGATCTTTTTTTCAGACAATGGAAGCACTGAATGGTGGAAAAATCTTTGCCAATGCCTATATGATGGATTTAGGGTTGTCTGTGTCTACTATACGCTACTATGCAAGCTGGGCTGATAAGATTCAAGGTCGTACAATCCCAATTGGTAAGTGAATTCAAGAAGCAATTTTGAAAAATGCATATGAGCACTTGGTGCTAGAATTTTTTTAATATTCTCTACCACTCTTTCCTTTCTGCTAGCCTCTCTTTCTTTGCTTTTTAATCTCCTTGCCAAGGCCAAACCTTCTATTTGCATATGAGATCCTATTCCCTCCCATCATCTTTCCTCTTTCTTGAATCTTTGCCTTTAAACAGGCTCAAGTTTTCCATATTCTTAGTCCATTTTCACCACTCCCTACCATACCCTCCAGTTATTACCGTTTTTCTCTCACCCTTTCTCAGCCAAACATCCTTGAAGACAAAAACGACAACTTTATATTAATTTCTTCCATTTCCTCTCCTTTTACTCCACAACCATTTGCAATCTTTCTTTCCACCCGCATCACTCAACTGTTAATGTTCTTAACGGTCAAATCTGATGTTCTTTTCTCAACCCTAATACTTCTCAACCCATTTTCACGTCGTTAACTGTTCTTTCCTCCTGGATACTCTCTTCTCTAAGTTTCTCTGACACTACTCTCTCTTGCTTTCACTTGTAGTCATCTATTTCTCCTTTTTTTTAATGCAAATAGCATTTTATTTTTCCAAATACATGTAAAGAAAATTTTAAATATTCATTTTATAAGATTTAAGATTTCCAAATTTCCCTACCCCCCCTTACTCCTGCGCTTCCCTCTCACATCAACAAGACTGCATGAAATCTGGCTTGGTTTATTCATGCACAATCATGTAAAACATACTTCTGTATCAGTGACTCTTTCTTCTCAGTCTCTGTGCTGATTTATCCATATCTGATCTTCTAACTGTGGGTATCCCTTAAGGTTCTTCTTCATGCTTCTTCTCTTCTCCTTTTATATTCCCTTTTAGTAACTTCTTCAGTTTCTATGGCTTAAACCCTTGTCTCTAAACAAATAATTCTCCTTTTTAAGTATCATGTCACAATCTATCCCTTGAACATCAATTTCACGTCTTCAGTTACCTATTGGACATTTCAGATGGGATATTGTAGACATATCTTAAGGTCAAAATGTATAAAATTGAACTTATTATCTTTTTTCACTAAACTAGACTTTTCCAAACATATCTAGACTTCAATGCACCTTTCTCCTTCCACTGCATCTTATTTATTGTCTTGGATTCCTCACCCCACTTACTCAATCTGTATCCAATTCTTGCCATTTCTACTTTTATGACAACCATTCTATCCAATAGTTTATCTCCACTCACACACATGTTGATTTGGTTGAGGCAGGGTGGGAACCTGAGACCTTAAAGACACAAATGGTCTTCTAGGTCCTTTTGACTAAGTCCAAGTTTTACGGAACAAATCCTATTATTAAGAGGATTTGTTCTGTGAAGTGTGGATTCAATCAAAGGACCATACTTTAGGACTGAGAGGGCCATATGTGGCCTTGAGTCCACAGGCTCCCCACCCCTGGCTAAAACTATCATCTCCTCTTGACAAGATTATGAAAACGGCCTCCCAACTTCACACTGTCCACTGCTGCTGAAATGATTTTCTTTAAGTACAAATCTAACCATGTGACTCCTCTATATAACTGGTTCTGATGACTTCCTGGATCATTAAGGATCAAATATGAACTTATCTGTTTAATATTTGAAGACTTGGACCCAATCTACTTTTCCAGTTACATTAGATTTTACTCTCCTTACACTCTGTGTTGAAAATAAACTGACCTTCTCTAGTATTCAGACCTGACACTCCACGCTCCTCTCCATGCTTTGGCAAAGGCTTTCTCCCATTCTTGTAATGCATTCCCTCCTTACCATTTCCTCACAGATAGCCTTTCTTCTTCTAAAATACAGTTCAAGTCTCTGTAGGAAGCTTTTTCCTATGTTCCCCAATTCATGCCCTTTCTTCCAAGGTATGTTTTATTTTATTACTCTTTATTCATCTCTTTCATTATATATCATATTATAATTCTATATTTTTTCACTGAATACCTTTTTTTATGTACTTCTGTCCCTCACCTGAATGTAAACTTATCACAGGTAGAAATGGCTTCTTTCTTTGTACAATGCCTGATACAAAAGAATACTTCAGAAAAATTTGTGATGATTTGTTGATTAACAATGAAAATTTCTGTTGCAAAAGTTTGTTAATGTTTATTAGATGCCTTTTAAAAATTCAGCAAAATTATGTTATTAAAAGGTGTAAAAATGTTTTTTAAAAAATCAGCACATATGAAATACACTAAAGTACAATAATTACTGAAAAGAGTAGAATTCAACACACACGCACATATACCTATGTATAGATCAGACATTTTAAAGCTTACTTTTAATGTTATGTCTCATTTGGGGGGATTTCATTTTGTTTTTAATCTACAATAAGATTTTATGTTCATGTATCAAGTAGTAGTTAGCTGCCATACTTTCAATATTCCACTAATATATAGGTACTACCATCTGCCCCAGCCTTGCATTGTACTATTGATTTAAACTTTTGCTAAAAGCTGTTGACTCAGAAAAAGATAAAAATGAGTCTGTAGGCTTCAGTGGCAGATTGGACGTGAGAAACAATGCTGGAAGAGTTTTTTGTTTTTTGTTTTTTTTAATAAGCAATATAGGTAATATTATGGAAAGACAGTTAGAAATCTGCAAAACAGGAATTGTCAGTGTAATTTAGCTCAGCTAGAATTCAGAAAAGAAGAAATTGAAACGACACTTGCCTAAAAATACTTACTAGATGAAGGAGAGGCATAAAGGTTGTGAGATCAGCTGAGTGTTGGTGTAAAATCTGCTTCTAAATAACAAATAAAGGAAACTTGTCCTCCAGACATGCTCTACTTCAAGCATACAGGACTGACTTCATTCTCCAGTTTAATGAGTCTGATAGTTGAAGATTTGATGGAAATTAAGTTTCCCCGAGAATTTAAAATTACCCTTTCAATACTGAAGCTATCTAAAAGCCAATAAAGAAACCCAACCAAGGTGAATCATAGATATTAGATGGGGATTGGGCAGCAGTGAAACATAGACTGGGATAACAAGAGAGTAAGGAAATAGTGCTATACAGACATGGGACTTTGGGGATCTAGTTTCTATTTTGATAAAGTGCAAGAAGGAATAAAGTGTACTAATGGACTGAAATGAATGAATATTGAAAAGCAACAAACATTTGTTAAGCACCAACTATGTGTAAGGTCATTTCTTTGCTAGGTTCTTAGGAAATACAAATAGGAAATTTTTTTTAATTGGGAAAAAAGGCAAAATTGAGGAGCAAGTAAGTAGAAAAGTCAAGTTCAGATTTAAACTAGAAGGCTTTGGGAAGGGAGAAAAGAGGAAAAGATGATGAGGGAATGTTTGTGGCTTTTTGTTTTCATTATTTAAATCATTTAGGCTATGGAGGGTATGGCAAAAGAAAAGGAATTAAAACATGAATATTTTACATATCCTGAATACTCTTTTGCTGTTTAACCATCCATGTACTAAAATTCCAGGACATCATTCTGATTTTCTCCCTACCTACCCACCACCTCTATATACATGCCATTCTCTTTTATTTTCCCATTGATTTCCTGAAAATCTTTGCAAATATATTTCAAATATATATATATATATATGAGGCTGTATTATACCACTTTCTGAGTCACTTCCAACACCAGTCTCTGTAATTGTTCTTATATGACTTGGGTGCATAATTTGAGTCACAATACATACCGTACCATATAATAAAGGTCACTTAAATTAAAAAAAAACCTCATATTTGTAGTAGTAAAATTTTAAATGTTTTATTGGTAAAAAGATGATACCATATATTATCACATCATGAAATATTATTAAAAACCTTTTTTCTACAATGAAAATATTTATCTTTGTTTCTGCTGGCTATTTCAGAACAATATTTTCTGATATACCATATTTTGGAAATTTTCATTTATTTTGATTTATTTCAGATGGAAAGTTTTTTTCATATACAAGACATGAACCTGTTGGTGTTTGTGGCCAAATCCTTCCTGTAAGTTGCTTCCAAATATAAGATTTTGAAAACTCCTTTTGAAAATATATTTCTTAAAAAATTTCTTTCAGCAAGAGTCCATCCTTACTGATATTTTCTTTAAACTCAAAGGAATGTCACCTGAATATTAAAGGATTTGCCCTTTCCATTTTAGATAGAGAGATATGAATAATAAATCATAAGATAAAACAATGAATTAATAAATAAATATATATGAATAGAATACCACATATATTTAACATAATTCTATACCTCCAACAAACTGGATGATCTGCCATGTGGTTTCTGCTATTTGAAACCCAATATAATAATTTGAAAACAAAAACAAGTGGCCAAGAGGACAAGAAATATTTCAGACTTTAATCACTTATTGTCACACTGAGAATTTGGTTCCTACTCCATACAACATTGTTCTTTCGGCAGAAAAATTATTCATAAGGACACAAATTAAAAGGCCAAACTTGCCTTTCCTTCCCCACTGCTCACAGAGCATTGTTTTTTTCTAAAAGTTTTGAAAATACATGTGTTACCATTGAACTTGTAGTTATTTAAAATCTATGAGAACACAAGTTGAGTTGGCATTACTATAATTATTACTATTTAATGTTTGGAAAATGTTGAGTGTGTGGGAAACATAGTGACTGAAATTCAGTTCATTATGTTACTACTTCACAAATCCATGTTTCAACAGTGTTGGTTCTCCCTTCTTTGATTTTAATAATATTCTCTCAATGAAGATATTATTCCTAAGTTGTTTGTTTGAGAGTTGGTAGTCACTCCACTATTAGTCTCTTCAAACACAAATATGTTAGTCTTTAGATTAAATATAATTTATCACCTCCCTTAAAATCAAAAGTCTGTTAGATGGATACAATGTTCTAGAACTTCCATTCTAGTGCTCAGTTACCCCATGCTACCATGAGGCATCAGGGTATAGGTCTAATGGAAAATATGATTCAGTATTAATGAAGAATGTTCATCTATTTCTTTATAGTGGAATTTCCCTTTGGCTGCGGTAGTTATAAAACTTGGACCTGCCCTTTGCTGTGGAAATACTGTGGTTGTCAAACCAGCAGAACAGACCCCACTCACTACTCTTTATCTAGCATCATTAGTTAAGGAGGTAAGTTGGCTGTCACAATGTGCTCTCTAACAAGCTGCTATGTGAAAAACTGGAGTATAACTCTCACTAAGAAGCATTCTAGTGATACAAATTAATTGCTTTGCCTTACATGAAACCATTACTTCATTTCACCTCATTGCAAATTGGGCTGGCCATTGTAAGGAAATATTAAAATCCTTGACACTGACTTCAGAAAATTCACATAAATGTATCCCAGCATGGAAAGACTTACACAAAATGATGTAGCAGGTGAGCAGAAGCAAGAGAATATTGTACCAAGTAACAGCAATATTGTTTTAAGAATAATGACTACATAATTTTGACTATTATAAAAACACAAATTAAAAATAAGGGAGATATGAAAAAAAGAGGCTATTGACATCCAGAGAAAGAACTGATAAAGAAATGTATTGAATAACTTTACATATACATACCTGTTGTGTCTAATGGTGGCCAACTCTAGATCAGGGGGACGAGAAGAAAAAGGAAAAAAGAAATTTATCTGATAATTTTGTTTTATGTCTGGAGACAATAGCAAGTTGAACATGATAGATTTGCATCTTCATGTGCAATCAATTTTTTTATTGTACTATGTTATGGAAATGCATGTTTTGTTCCATGAATTGAAAATAAAATAAATTTGTTATATAAATATAGGCATATATATATATATATATATATATATATATATATATATGTATGTATGTATGTGTGGGTGTATCCCAGCATTAAGAGGAGTCAGAAACAAAGTTGTCTATGCCTAAATGTCTCAGAAATACATCTTAATTCCTTAGGTTGTTTATTTTTCTGTTTAAAAAATTTAGATAGTATCATATTTAGGTTATCAATACACTCTCTTCTGTTTGTTTAGGTTGCATGTGGTTCTGAATAACCTTCAATGATTACTACCCTTCCCACACACAAACCCTATTTTATTATTCTTCAGTCTGTCAAGAGTGTGATTTTCTCAGTGTGCCAGCTCTCTCACACAGATCATGCCCACAACATAAATTACTTGAAAGTCTTGAGAGTTGCTTCAGCTGAAAAATCTGATACTCTGTAACCATCAAGGCCCAAACTTAGGCTGATTTTGGGACAGAAGTACAGACTTTATCACTCATCTGGTTTCAGAAACTTTATAGCTCAGCAAGAACTTCCAGAGTGTGTACTTTGAGCCAGATAGTAAAACTCAGGTCTCCTCTAAAGTCCTACTCTTAATGCACCTTAACAGTGTGGCATACTTAAGGATTGGAATGGTCTTTTCTTCTAAGAACTCTAAGGGCTGAATCTGTCTCTTCAATAATCCTTCTTCATGTGTAATCAAAAAGGTTTATGGTAATTAAATGCTACATCATGATGAAGCCTTAGAACCAAGAGGAGCAATAGATACAGAGATGAATCAATAAACAGAAGAAATACGTACCTGCCATTCATGATTCCTTTTTCTTTCTAGCATGGTTACTGCGATCTCCAATCTAACCCTTCCTGTAAAAGGAAAATGAACAAAAACAAAATATTTCATCAAGAATACCTTTCAAAACATACCAAAAATTTCTGTAATGATGAATGAATGAATGAAATCACACTTAGAGAAAAAGTGATTTTTCCCCTTCTGCTCCTCTTCTTCTACCTCATGAAACATAAATTACCAGAAACTGCTGTCATCCAGAGGTCCATCTAAATGTTCTTTTTGAAAAGTTTTACTGTTCAAGGATAAAACAAATGATGAAAATGAATAGATGGGGCTTTTGTATTGGTATACTTACTTTCTATAATTAGATTCCAAACTTCCTGATAATGATGATAATGAATAAGGTGTTTCTCTATTCGTTCTAGTTTTATATCCTTTTTCACTGGTATTAATTTGTGATTCTCCCTCCTTTAGGCAGGATTTCCTCCAGGAGTAGTAAATATTGTGCCTGGTTATGGACCCACAGCTGGAGCTGCCATTTCTTCTCACATGGATGTAGATAAAGTATCCTTCACAGGGTCTACAGAGGTAAGACAAGTTAAATATTAAGGCATTCCCAATGGTTAGCTTATGTAGCCATTTGGGAATCAAATTCCACCTAAATTACATAATTATTTATTGTCTTCAAACTTGGTTTACAAGGAAGAAATTTAAAGAGAGAACAGTCTTCAATTCAATAGGTATTCATTAAGTACCTTCTCTTTGCAGGGCACTGTGCTAGGTGTGAGAGAATGCAAGACCCTTGAAGGCAAGAATTCTCTCTCCTTGCTTTTGAATCCAGAACAGAAACATTAGCAGAGAGTAGACATTTAATAACTGCTGCTTTTGATTGATGGAGGCACTGTTATTTCCCCTCCTAACACCTATCAGGCTGTTCTTCCTTATTGTGTTTGTCATAGATACAAAAGCATCAGACTAAGCTTGAATTCTAGGAGCACACACCAACTGACCAGGTTAAATAGACCAAGATGGGTCACACTGATGAGACACAAGTGGATATGTAAGAACTGACTATGATGAAAGCATGGCAAGTTCATGGTCATCAACCAGGTGTTGACACAAAGGGTTATAATGTAATGATGGAAAATGTGATAGAAACCCAAACCACACCTCGGAAGTTTTAAATGACCAATGTCTATTTCGGGTAGTATTTCATAGGATTAGTGTTGAATCCTATGCCAGGGTTCATAAGGTTTTAAATGCCTATAGTGCTTTAGAGATTACAAAGCACTTTTCTTCATCAGCCCTTTGAAGAATCACACAGGCCTTGAAGTCAGAAATTTTAGATTCAAATACAGGTTTTATCATTAAGTAACTACACATATTCAGCTGTATCCCTGCCCCTCTGTGTCTCAGTCTTCTCTTCTGTATAATAAAAGGGTTGGACTAAATAACCTTTAAAGTGCCTTCCAATTGTAATAGTCTGTGAGTGGTGTAGGAAAGGCTGAGGGAGATGAGTGGAAGAGAGAGAGATCCATACATAAGTGAAAATGTTAAGAAAAAGAGATTGCAAGTATATGCCCTTCCCACCTACATCTACTTCAGTAATGCATCCATCTTAACAGTTTGTAAGTAAAAATAACCATTAAGATAGGCTCCACATCAGAGAAAATGATGAATTAAAACACTGTAATTGTTTTAATGTAACTAATGCAAACCACAGGGCAATTCAAATATTACCCTATAATTTATGGCAGCAGTCAGCAAGTTACATGCTTTCAGTGATCCATTATTCTATTGGAATTGCTGGTTCCTTGATTAGTAGAACTTATAATCCTCCCATGCCTTTTCATTCTAGACAATTCTGGTCCATTTTTCCCATAGAGAATGGGCAAAACAAAATGGAGAACTTTCATTTTTAATTTTAGTATCTTCTAGGTAGTCATACACCAAGGGGACATTCTAGCTATGGTCTCTTACTCTTGTTACCTGACCACATCCTTTTCTGATCATACATGAATGCAGTTAAATCTTTCATACTTCCAAGAGATCATTGTTGATCATGTCCTACATTCCACTTACATATGCCTCATGTCTTTCTACTGCCCTTTGTATTATTTGCAATTGCAATTCTTCTGAGAACATTGAAAATCAACAGATTATTTCAGGAGTAAGATATTTGGGATTGCTGATAGTACTGATAGCATTGCCCCAATTGCCATCCAGCTTGATTTCTTCCTACTATTCAGTTCTACATCTGACTCGTCCATCTACAGTGATTGCTAAAGTTATATATGTAGTCAGATTAATTTGACAAGCTATTCATCCAACTGTGATATAATCTGGGCGACATACATTTTTCATCCACTTCAGTTTTCCAGTATAATGGATGATAATCATACAAAATAAAAACTAGGACTTCATAAGCATTTATTCTATTTTTTCCAGTTCATTGAATTGAAATGTTATTAAAATACAGTATTATGGCACCAACTGGCATTTTAAGAACTCAGAAAACAACTTGCTAAACATTAGTTATTACAGTAGAGACTGATTTGGAGGGATTGTTGTAAAGCAAGATAAAATACAGAGATACCTGAATGCAAGCAAAAGGCATCTCCAAATGATTCCTTCCAATTTTTCTCCCTGCCAGTATATTAGTGAAAAGGAGATTGAGATGGTGAACCTAAAGAGTAAATGAGAACATAGAATCATCCAACATTTAAATTGGGAAGGATACTGGAAATTATTTCATCCTGTATCCTGTCTGGGCAAATACAAAGACAAACAGTATAAATGAGGGAACATCAGGTCTTAGAAACCCAAGAGCTATGGATGAAAGTCAACCAACTTTCCCAGCAAAGCTGGAAACCAACTTCTTCCTTATGTTCTCTTTCAGGTCGGTCTGCTAATCAAACAGGCTGCTGGGAAAAGCAACCTGAAGAGAGTTACACTGGAACTGGGAGGAAAGAGCCCTTGCATTGTATTTGCTGACGCTGACTGTTAGTATAATTAATGCTTTTTTCTCTGACTTTTATCATGTCTCAGAGCAATGTTTGACCAGTATTCTGCAAGGTGTTAAATTATTTCTAACTAAATTCCTGGGATGAGACTTTTTTAAATCAACAGTTACACTCCTAAGCCCTTTCTGTTTGCAAAGCTCTCTTGAGGTTCTAGAGACACAGAAGACAAAAACCAAAGCAGTTGCTCCCTTCCAGGGGCTCACATTTTACTTGCCTTTGCATTAGAATAAAACAAACAAACAAAAACTCATTGTCTTTACTTTTGGAAGAAAATCAACAAGCTAAAAAGCCTTGAATTATGCTTCACTGTTTTTAGACATTATCATACCAGCAGAAGGACTAAGCTCAGGTGTAAAGGACACACACCCCCTTGATGTGTTATTGTACCATCTACTTCCTGATATTTTAACTCCATTAATTCTTAGATGATACTGTCCTGGCATTTGCTGTACCAGCCTAAGATATACTAGCTTTTAAAAGCCTTTCCCCACAAGAAGTTAGTTTAGAAGGATTTTAAGAAGGTGAGAAAATTCCATCAAGTTAAAGGAAGCTGAGTACTTGGGTTGTTATAATAAAGGTGATAACAAAAATAACAATAAAGCCTCACATACACACATAAATGTTTGTGTGAGTGTGTGTGTGTATAGCTTGGAAAAATGATTTACATATAGTGTCTCATTTGATTGTCAAAACAACCCTGGAAAGTAGGTGCCATTATTATCCTTATTTTACAATTGAGTTTAAGTAACCTGCCCAGGATCACATAACTAGTAAGTGTCAGAGGCTTGATCTAAACTCAGTTTTTCCTGACTCTAGATTCTATCACTCTAATATTTTGTGGCCTCTAACTTATCAAAAAGTGATATGGCAAGTCTCCTAAACTGAATACTTAATAAATTAAATTGTCCTTTCAGCCAAGTAATAAGTTCAACTTTGCAGCATGAAAACTTTAAAAAAAAAATTACATGTAACCCCAAAGCTAAACTTCTGGTAAATTAGTATCTTAAAAAGACTATATTATCTTCTAATAGAAACTTAACCGTAAAGCAATCACATAACTTTCAAATGTCCATATAACTATCTCAACAACGTATAAGAGATGGTTTTTTTCTTTGTTTTTATTTTAAAGATATTGCCTCACTTTTGGAGGCATTTTGAAAGATTTGTTTTTGGAGAACAAGATTAAACGATTGAAAGAAAGAAAAAAAGAAACTTTAGCTTTCATTCCAGTAGGCCCTTTTACCATAGCCAGAGAGGAATGACTCAAGTCTCTTCAAAATCATGCTTTGATGCAACTGAGCACAAGAGACTTGCACAATCATTTCAAGTTTTCTCCACCATCCAGTTTTAATGTAGGAATATTTCATCCGGAAATATTAAGTGACAGTGAGGTCCGAAAAGAGCCATAGAACATATGCTGTATATTTTAAGGGTTAAAAGACATTCCTCTCCTCTTGGTAAAAAAAAAAAAAAGAAAGAAAAAAGAATGTGTGTGTGTGTGTAATAATTCTTGGAAATGTGTTCTTTTTGACTTTATATAACCTGTGTGTTGGTAACGTTTCTTTTCCAGTGGATAGTGCCGTGGAATTCGCACACCACGGTGTATTCTTCCACCAGGGTCAATGCTGCATCGCCGCATCGAGGCTTTTTGTGGAAGAGTCCATTTACAATGAGTTTGTTCGCAGGAGCGTAGAACGTGCCAAGAAATACACACTGGGGAATCCTATGAACTCAGGAGTACAGCAAGGCCCTCAGGTCGGTAAATAACGGACTGCACAGAACAGGAAATAAATCAATAGAGAGAAGGTAGTTTGTCTCTATTTCCTTTCTCTGGATCCAGAATGAAATGAGGATGATTGCTTCTTTTCCTGGGCCAGAAAAGATTTTCACAGTCAGGATTTCCCAGCTTGGGCCAGGGAACAGAACTTCAGACTAGAATAAGGAAGACCTGAATTGAAATCTCCCCCCAGAGGCTAAACTATCAGACTACGGGCAATGCTCCAGACTGCCTCTTCATCTGTGAAATGGAAATAATAATAGCGCCTACATCATAGAAGTTCAAATGAGAAAACATATGAATAGCACTAGGCAAACCTAGAAGTGCTCTATAAAAGCTATGATTACTTTCTGCATCCCGCCAGCAGAGTTTGAACAGGAGGTCACCTGTAAGGGGCAGGAGAGCATGTGGGAATAGAAGTGACCACACAGACACCAAACTGTTCAAGGCATATATATCCTGGGCAGACTCGGGAATAAGCGACTGCCCCCAACCCCTTCAGGAGTCAGCTTTTACTTAGAAATTGACGTCATAGTTACATCCCAAGAAAAGGAGAGGCAAACCTACATTTCCTGGGAGAGCACACAGAAGACAATACAGTGTATAACTTTTACAACCCTTACAATATTTAACTTTTCCGACCCATTGTCCTGTCTTCATGATATAAAACTTCATACAAATTACTTGGGGAATATTCTGCCCAGCTGGGTTCCCAAGGAGGCATGCTTGACCTCACAGTCGTGTCCCTGCTGTTGCAGGAAACATATGCCTCCTATACAATTTATGCTGCTTATGAGGCTTGTGAAATCAAGCTGCAGCAGCATGGAGTCCCGCAATTACTAATCATTATTTACTTAATAATAAATGCCCTCAGCCCTATTCTCTTCCTTTGTATTCAGGGAGTAAATTTTCATAAAGATATTCTCACATCCCCTCTTGCCTGGTACAGAAAAGAGGAGTCTTGCTATGCAGTGTCCCTCAAATGAAGGTCAGACTAATTCCTTTAACCAAAGTGGGCATTTTTATATACTCTTCCACTAATTCACTGGGGATGTGAGACCTAGAAGTGAATGGAACAGAGTGAGGGTTTATGCCTCAAATATAAAATTCAAACTTTCCCTCTGCTAAACTGCTTCCCTGAATGCAAGCCAAAACCATTCTCTCCTTTCTCCACAACCTTTTTCCTATTTCCTCTTTCCTCACAAACTCTACCCCACCTAGTTTCTCTCATTCCACACCCCACCCTACAGTTGTCCTTCCTTTTCCCCAACTTTTGTCCATTTCCATGATGTATTAAATTAATTGTAATTTGTACTTTGTAATACTTTGCAAAGATAGATTTTTTTCTTTAAAAAAAAGCTAACTTTCAGGCTAAGAATGCTATTTAGATGTATTTGCAACATTTAACCATTTTCTTCTTTTTCTTAATCACAAGTTCAAAGAATCATTGTCATGCTAAAGTTTATTTTTTCTTTCTGTTATCCTTCCTTCCCCTGCCCCTCATATTTTCATGTAGATTGATAAAGAGCAGTACAATAAAATACTTGATCTCATTGAGAGTGGGAAGAAGGAAGGGGCCAAACTGGAATGTGGAGGAGGACCATGGGGAGACAAAGGTTTCTTCATCCAGCCCACAGTTTTCTCCAATGTTACTGATGAGATGCGCATTGCCAAAGAAGAGGTAAAGGACTTGGTTCCATTCTGTTCCTTCAGTTATTTTCTTCATTGATACACACTTGTACACAAAGTCCATTGTCAAGACAAGACTGGATGAATAATTTTCCCTGTTAGATATGAAACTCCCCCTTTATTTCACCTTAACTTTAGCTGCTACCATCTAGGCTAGGGAACACTGAGCACTCAAAAACCAGCTGGCAATAATTATTATTTATCATATGGCAGTTCCAAACTATGTTATATCCAAGTAATGGGAAGAGAAAATATTTCTACATACTTAAAAACCTAGAAATCATAAATGTGCCATATTAATATTTTCCCCTTTTTTATGAAGATGAGGAATCTTCATAACACCTGCCCTTGTGCAGGTCATTATTGGATTGACTTCAGTTTATGAAATATAATTGAAGTCACTGAGCCTATTTAAGAATAATAGAAGAAGACACCAAGAGATTTCACCCGATCCAGGACATTGCGTTCCATGTTTGTGGATAGCTAAGCCACCCAGAATTGGTTTATTGTTGCAACTTCTGGAGAAACGAAGATTTCAAAATAGTTTTGTGACCCTGACTTTCAAGAGATGTTCCCTTCAGTCCAACTCAAGTTTCTGATTCCCTTTCCACTTAATGTCCTCATTCCATCTAATATTTCATAAAATGATAATGATGGTAACATTTTAACAGCATTCTAAGAATGCTATAAAAATGTTGAAAGTACACTAGTTCCATTTTCCTCACAAGATAAAAACCTTGGAATTACTCCTTAGTTTCCTTTTTTTAACAACAGGAATATGCCTTTTAATTCTCATTTTTCCAACAGACCTATTTGTTGCATCTTGTTGATAGTTGTATCGTACTGTTAGGAGCATAAGCTCATAGAACTAGAGCTGGAAGAGAACTCAGAACACTTTTAACACCCCTTATTTTCCAGATGAAAAACTTCAGAGACCTTCAGAGTAAATCATACAAGAACACACAAATAATCAGCATTCAATGGAGATGTGAACCAATATCCTTTGACTCCAACGCCAATGAATGCTACTTCCACTGAACTACTCTGACCCCTCACCAGTTTCTTAATATCTTTATATATGGAAAAGACCAAAAAAAAAAAGCCACCATATTTGAATGCAAAAATCTCATTAAAAGACAAGGTATTAGAAGTATTGCTCTTCAGCTCTAGAATAGAGTACTAATAGTAGTGTCTTTCAGGGGTATGGTAGAGGCTGTTCCACTTGAGAACTAATTGTTACATATTCATCATGTGCATTTACATTTTAAAAACATCAAACCTAAGGAATCGTGGTTTGATTTGCTTTTTGTTCCCTGAGTAGACTTAGGAAAGTGATGAATGAAAAGTTAATAAAGCAGATCAAACTTGAGTTCCCGCTTTTGGACCACCAGTTGTAAACGTTTCCCAGCATACCCATGAGTACTGTCATCATTTTTTGTTGTTCAGTCATTTCCAATAATTCACAAACCCATTTGGGTTGTTTTCTCTTTTTTGGCAAAGATACTTAAGTGTTTTGGCATTTCTTTCTCCAGTGCATTTTACAGAAGGGGGAAAGCAGAGTTAAGTGCCTTTCCCAATGCTATTTTCCTAAAGCCTATTTAACTTTTTACAGAGTACTAGAATCTCTGGTCTCATTGTCTTTACACACAAAGAGATATGATATCATGGATAAGTGTTAGTCTCCTGGTGGGAAAGACCTAGTTTTATTTGTTTGTTTAATAAACAAATTTATTTATTTTTAGATTTCTACATTCACTTTCATAAATTTTAAATATTCTCCACCTCCCTGCCTTCTCCCCTCCCCAAGACCACATGCAATCAGATATAAGCTCTACATATATATTGTTATTGACCATATTTTCCACATTAGTCATGTTGCATAGAAGAGTTAGAATGAATAAGGGCAGCCATGAAAAAGAAAAACAACAAAACAAAACAAAAAAGAGAGCAAATAGCATTCCTTGACCTGACTTAAGACTCCATTCACTGGATGTGGATGACATTTCCTATCATCTGAGAAGAGCTAAGTCCATCAAAGTCAGTCATCATACAATGTGTCTGTTACTGTGTACAATGCTCTCTCCTGGTTCTGCTCACTTCACTCAGCATCAGTTAATATGAGTCTTTCCAGGTTTTTCTGAAGTCGACCTGCCCATTATTTCTTATAGCACAATAGTATTCCATTATATTCATATACCACAACTTGTTCAGCAATTCCCAATTGATGGGCATTCCCTCAATTTTATGTTCTTAGCCACCACAAAAAAGAACTGTTATAAATATTTTTGTATATGTGGGTCCTTTTCTCATTTGTATGATCTCTTTGAGATATAGACCTAGAAGTGGTATTGCTGGGTCAAAGAATATGCACATTTTTGTAGCCCTTTGGTTATACATCCACATTGAGCTTCAGAATGGTTGGATCAGTTCACAACTCCAACAACAATGCATTAGTATTACAATTTTCCAACATCTTCTGTAAATTTGCAATTTTCCTGTTTTCTCATGTAAACTAATACAATAGGTATGATGTGGTATCTCAGAGTTGCTTTAATTTGTATTTCTCTAATCAATAGTGATCCTACTTTCTAACGAGTTGTTTTTTCAATGTGCTTTTTTCCATTTTATCAACTGTATTTTTAAATGAACTGTTCAATTTTTCTTCCACCTCTCTAATTTGATTTTTAAAATCCTTCTTGAGTTCTTCCAAGAAGTCTATTTGGGCTTGAGACTAGCTCATATTCCCCTTTGAAGTTTCATATGTGACTATAGAGACAATGCTATACTCTTCTGTATTTCTGTTTTGATCTTCCCTGTCCCCCTAATAAGATTCTGTGGTCTTTGTTTTTCTATATTGCTTTTTGCTCAGTTTTTGCATTTTTCTTGTCTTTTGAAGTTGATCTCTGCTTCTGGGGCCCAGAAAGAACTGTTCCCAAGCTTCTCGTGCTGGGGGCTAGGGGCCTGGTTAGGGACTTTGTGTGCTGAGGCCTCAGGTTCTGGCAATTGGAGTCTGTAGAGGCTGTAGCTTACCTGGTGTTGACCTGGAGCGGTGGTGGTGGCTGGTATGTGCCAAAGTCAGGTAGGGTTTTACTGTGTTTCCCCTGGATTACACTGAAGTTTGTGAAGGGTGAGGTATGGGAGTAGGGGTGGCCTTTCTGCTGGAGGTCTTCTTTTGTCTGGGAACTCCAGTAGACTTAGCTGCTTGTGGACACCTGGGCAGTACAAAAAGGGTAGTCCTCCACACCAATGTCTGCCAGTTCCTGCCTGTGTGAAGTTATGTGGGGGGGTCCTTGTGTTGGCACCTTGTGTTGGCTAAGGAGGTCCCACTGGTTTGCTGAGGTGGGGCTTACTATTGACTTGCTACAATACCTCTCATCCTTTACTAGTCCCCTTCAGCCACAGCAAGAATGACCTTTCTTCTTAGTCTCCCTAGCCTCACCAGTTAATAATACAAGTCTTTTTGCTGGATTTACTGTTGCAGGATTTTTCCTAGGGTAGTATTTTATGGGTTTTTAAGTGTAAGAGAGAGTGAGAGCAATTTACTGCTTACTCCAACATCTTGAGTCCTGATAGCCCCAAGTCTTGATTTTAAATCTTGCTTCAGGCATTTGCTAGACATGTGGATGTGTCAGTTAACTTCTGTATGATTCAGTCACTCCTCAGGAATTAAATACTAAATCATAGGATAGTCATGCTCTTATTTTGTTGGAGAGAATTCCCAACACTGGCAAAATCAAAGATTATATGTATATATATATGTTACCTCACTTGTAGTTACTGCCCTTTTGACAAGTAAGATAACTGAGGTTTAGTGATGGCAAAGTGAGTTGTCTGAGGTATCACAGCTGGTTAATGGAAATACAGATATAGAATTCCAGTCTTCCTGATTCTTCCCTATAAATTCTCTGTATTACACCATGTTGCCATTGATGTTCATTTTGTTTCCCTTAATAATCAATCAATCTGTCTTTTAGCCATATTCAATTCCAAGGACCTCTGGCCACAAAAGTGTTGATTTCTCTTTCAGAGAGGAATAACTTTACTTTGAGAAAGTAATTTATTTGACTTTGTTTAAAGAATTCTTAGACACCTGTAGATCGTTACTCCAGTCTTTGTGTAATGTTTGTTGGCTAGATCTGAACTTAAATGGTAGGTTTGTTGCAGAAAACAAAGATCTAAGAATATAGTATCATACCCATATTGTTTGTCCAAATTTGGTTTTTTAAAAAAATCTTATTGATGCCTTTTTTGATACCACAGATATTGGTCAATAAACTCCTTCCATTGACTCTAAATTATTTTAAAGAGCAATGGGTAGAATTGACTGACAAGTGATCAAGTATGACAGCATTATGTAATATTCTGTGTTGGTGGTCCCCATCTCTTTATAAGGATTATTAGAGGATTGACTTCCTTTTCAAACTTGAGGTTTTCTATTTTAGGTTTTGTTTCACCAGTCTCTGAGCCATTTTCTGATATACAAATAGACATACTAATCTTTTACAGCCATTTAAGGGTACATGTAATTCTTAGCAATAGGAATATGTATGTGTATGTATGTATGTATATATATATTATACAAATATATGTGTGTGTAGTATGTATGCACACCTGTAAATACACATACACAGACATCCCTTCTTAGGTAGTGCCATGGACATGGGGTTCAGAGCAGGTAGGCATTTGTGACACAAATAGGTGGTGCAGTAGATAAAGCACCACTGCAGGAGTCAGGAGGACCTGAGTTCAAATCTCACCTCAGATACTTGACACTAGCTGTGTGACTTTCAGCAAGTCACTTAACCCCAATTGCCTCTTCCTGGGTCATCTCTAGTCATCCTGATGAATATCTGGTCACTAGATTTAGATGCCTCTGGAGGACAAATAAGGCTGGTGACCTGCACAGCCCTTCCTCACTCAAAAACAAAGTCACATGCAAGTCATGTCATCATTTCTCTGATGACATGGTCTTCTTAGGCAAATGAAAGACGAATACACACAAGTTCAGGGAAGAAAGGGGGATGAAGATCGTGCTGTTCATTCCCTTTCATAACAAATTGGAGAAAGTAAATGGAAAAACAATCTCAAGATTGGACTGATGAGGTTATAGAAAACAAATGCCAACCCACACTGAAGTCATTGTGAACTGGACAATTCTTTGAGGTTCACAAATGTTTGAATAGAATCGGTCAATTTCTTTTTCATTGATATGTTCCCGTTTCTTGTCTGCAGCAGGATAGAAGGAGAAAATAGATGAGGTATTACTTCAGAATTGTTATGGCATGTCTGGAATATAAGTGTCAAGGAAAACCCAAAAACCTGAATATACAAGTATTAAAATATTTATTCTGTCCATTGCCAGAACAAATTACTTTTTATTTCTAGGAGGCAGACTAGAGTACTCTCTGTAACCACTTGGAAGTCCTAAAGCATTTTTGAACTATTAACATTTATTGATTGCATTTGCTCCTACAACTTAATGTGATATCTACATTTTTTAAAAAACACAATCTATTTAAATGTATGACTTTTCTCCCTCTTCAACTCCAAATTCAAAAGAAGTGAATGGGGGAAATGGCTAATTTAGAATGTAGCAGATCATGTGTGTGTGTATGTGTGTGTGTGTGTGTGTGTGCGCGCGTGTGTGTGTATTTATTTTGATTTGTTATATGATTTCTTCCATTTATTTTAGTTTGTCTACATAGCATGACTACAGTGAAAACATATTCAATAGGAAAGTATATGTAGATTCTATATGGAATTGTATATCATCTTGGGGAGGGAGGGGGGTGTGAGGATAGGTATGGGGGGGGTAAAAATCTAAGTTTTATGGTAGTGATTGTAGAACATTAAAAAATAAATAAATAAAATATAAAAAACTTGTCCAGCTTCAAGTCATACCCCAAACTAAATGAGTAAACAAACAAAAACAAACTGTCCACACAACAAAAAAGCAGTTTGATTTGATTCATATTTGTGTGCTTTCCTCCTCTCACCTTCTTCTTTCTCATTCATTCCATTTCTTTCTCTCTCTCCTTTCTATGGAGCAGATTTTTGGACCAGTCCAACAAATCATGAAGTTTAAGACTATCGATGAAGTCATCAAGAGGGCTAATAACACCCACTATGGCTTAGCAGCAGGCATTTTCACTAAAGACCTTGATAAAGCATTAACCATCTCCGCTGCACTTCAAGCCGGAACAGTCTGGTAAGTCAAAATTTAATGATATGGCCTTTTAGGAGATTACATCTCATCTCAAATCACATTAAGAAAACCTGGACATTTGAAAAACATTTTTTCTTTTAAGCCAAATAGGCCACTAATTCTCTCAGTTTTTTTTCTGAGCTATTGATAGTTTTACAGATGAGAGATACAGTAATTTAATTGAAGTCTCTCTATCCTCCATGGTTTGTTTCTTGAAGATATTTTAATGAAATTTGTTGTTCAAAATTAAGAAATTCAGAGGTATTGTGGTGGTAATAAATAACATTACTCCTACTAACATGAGGAACAAATTTTAATAGTATAGAATAAAATAAAAACATAGAAATAAGCTACACAAAACATTTAATACAAAACATGTAAACAATATAAATACCATAACAAATATTATATGATAATATAAAATACTACTATAATAATAATAGGTAGATTGTTCATAGAGCTTTGAAGATTGCAAATCACTTTACAAATAGTATCTCATTTCTTCCTGATTGCAATCCTGAGAGGTAGGTTAGGCATTTATGTAACGTAGGATATACATCCAGTAAATGTCTGAGGACCAGCCTTGGAATCAGGAAGATTGCTGTTCAAATCCTTCCTCTGAAAACCACTAGCTGTGTGGCAAGTCATTTAACCCCTGGTATTATAGGAACATATGATTACATTAAGACATAAGTTGTCTTGCTCCCTCAGTGGAAAGGATTTCTGACTAATAATGGAAACTATTCCAATGGAATTACAGGTCCAGGATAAAAGGGAAAAATTAATTAATCAATAAAGATTTGTTAGTACCTACTACATGTTTGGCCCTGTATTAATTGATGCAGAAGGCACAGTGCTATATGTTAAGGTTAGATGTTGTGCTTGTTTGGGGAATAGACCTGTGATGTCATTAGCACAGGGAGAGTTTGGAGAGTTGCCTTAGATGCATCTTCAAGAGTTGCCAGTGGCACTGAGCAGTTAGTAACTAGCACAGGGTCACATGTACAATAAGGCTGAGAAATAAGAACTGAACCCAATCTTCTTGGCTATATTTAGGGGCATTTTATTTAGAGTTGAAAGGAAACTTGGGATTCATTTAGTCCAATCCTCTGAATCTGACAGATCAGAAACCTGTGTTTCAGAGAAGTTAAGTGACATGTTCAAGTCACTTAGTACGGAATAAAACTAGAATATAATATCAAGTCCCCTGACTCTAAATTCAGCAGCTTTCCTACATAAGCACTTCAGGGTGATATGACAGTCTTATGTTATTAATCTCTTTATTCTCAGATTAGCTGCTGTATCAGTAGAGGTCACATTACAGTTTTGAAGAAACTGTCTTTTGCTCTTTTTGACCTTACCTTAGGTTAGGACAAGGGATCATTCATCTAGCTACTCTTTCTTAACCCAAAGTATTCCTTCGATGCTTTCTCCTACACTGTCCATCATAGCTAGCGCTAACTATATGTGTATGTATGTGTGTGTGTGTGTGTGTGTGTGTGTGTGTGTGTGTGTGATGCACCTGCAATCCAAATAGACTTGCTTCTTCCTTCCTTAATAGACTTCCAGTCTGAGAAGCACTGTCCTCAAGAATTCCTGGAATCAAAAGATTTTTCTCATTTTAAGAATTTTCCAGTGGTTTCATTATCTATTCCATAGGAATTTCTAAGCATTAAAAAGCACTTCTGCTTTTACCTTTTAAATATATGCTGTGTTCTAAGAACTTTTATTGGTGGCTCCTGAGATAAAAGGAAGATACTAAAGTGTAGAGGTCCAGAATTATGACTTGCCTAAAGAGCACAGGTTTTGCTGATTCCTCTGTTCTCTTGACAGATTTTTGTAAGTGTATGCCCACTCTCCCCCACATACATTAAGTGCTACAGTGAGAGATTATAAACTAAGTTCAGTGGATAGCACACTGAGCCTGGAATTAGAAAGAACTGAACTGAAATATGACCTCATACATTTTCTAGCTCTGTGACTCTGGGGAAGTCACTTAACCTCTATTTGCCTCCATTTCCTCGTCTATGAAATGGGCGTAATAATAGCACCCCCTCCTGAGGTTATTATGAAGCTATTTGATGAAATGACATAATAATTATAAAGTGCTTAGAATAGTACTTGGCACATAGTGAATGCTATATAAATGTTAATTATTATCCCTATTATTTATAGGCTGTAATGTGTTTCATTGTTCAATCATTTGTACCTGCAATGGTGTTAATATCTTTTTTGTCTTAATAGTAATTATATTATTTTAAGACTTGAAAGTGGTTGATTCAAGGCCTGCCTCTGACATATACTGGTTCTATTATAGTTCTGGACAAGATACTTTTCACTGAGAGTTCTGTATTCTAATGAAATTATAGGTCTGATCCAAAGTTAAAGGAAATAATATTTGTAAAGCACTTAGCATTGTGCCTGACACATAAGGCTTGATTAAGGCTTATTTCATTTCCTGCCTTCCTTTTCACAAAAAATAAACTCAAAAGAACCTCCTACATAGTAATCACTAAAAACATGGAGAATGAAATACACAAAAATGTTCATGTAAAATACCTTTGTCTTTGCAGGGTGAATTGCTATGGTGGCGGTTCTGTTCAAGCCCCTTTTGGTGGATTCAAGATGTCTGGAAATGGACGAGAAATGTACGTAAGGCCTTTTGGAATTTTATTTTTTGTATATACAATATGAATGATTTAAGATTTGTTTTCATCACACCAGTTGATATGTTCAAGAATATTTTCAGAGTCCCTTATTTATCATGTGTCCCCTTTCCTCTTTCTTAGCAATCTATAAGCCCAAAGTGCTCATTGAATCTTAGGTTCCATAGATTAATATGAAAAAGAATATTCAAACATATAAAACTACATCTTAACATTTATATAGATATGAATTGTTCCTGGACAAAAAAATCAAAATAGAGCCATATCCATGTTAATTTAAAGAATTATACAATTTGCTTTTCTTTATAAATTTACCACTTTAAGAAAAATGTACTAATTTTTCCATTTTTAAAATATATGGAGGCTGTTAGCTTCTCAGTTTTAAGTAAAGATGTTTCCATTTCAACCCAGCCTACAAAATAAACATACTATATCAGTTTGGTATATAGTAGATTGGTAATAAATAATTGAATGTTTAATTCCTGTAGTATTTTTAAAGTATTTGCTTATTTAAAAATACTGTTTTCTTCTTGTTTTGCTGTATCTAGTTGGTGGTGTTTATTTGAAGAATATTGCAATTCTAGATGATAAATCTGTCTATTGAATGGTCACCTTTAATCTCATGATAATTCAATAATATTTTAATGATCACTTTAAAATGATTTTTGAATACTGTGAAGACTCAGTTTCCTCCTGTTCAGTGATCACTTCGAAAATATATGCACAAAATTCCCTTGTTTTTTGGAATCGTATTCACATAGAGAATTAACTAGGGAGGGGTGGTGAGGACTTTTCATCAATTGCCAATTTGGAAAGAAAGGAATGTTCTCTCTGTCTGTGTTATAAATGTTCCCATATTCCCTGCCTCATTGGCTTCCAGCCTGTACATATTCAGGAGTTTGGAGGTACAACATGGGCTGTAAGCGGTAGGACAGGGTCATAACTTTTAGCAGATTGACAGGGAGGCAGACTACCCACTTACCCATTGAAATTGTACCTACTTTAACTGTCCTCTCTACATATTGTGGCTTAGACCTTCCAATTGTCATCTATACTGTGTTGCTGCCTCACTCTCCATCCACTGCCAGTTACTTACATAGTTAGATGTTCCCCTGCAATCGGCTTTGGAAACAATCCTGGGATGTTAGTCCTGCATCTAATAAAGTAATATGTGTATTACTTGATCATAATAAGAGCACCAATTTTAAAACTTCCAATTTCTAAAACAATGTAGCTGGGCATCCAAAAAGGCCATAACTCTTCATAGGGGTTTGTAGGAGAAGAATCATTAATACATAAGGTGCCTCTAATAGTTGTTGATACTTTCTTGATGTTTCTGTGAAGATAAACTGTTTCTGAGGCCATTAATCCCAAAGTTTTTGTGAATGGTCCATAAATGGGATTTTGTGAACATGGGAAATTACCCAGGTAGAAATTTCTTCTGCTGATATAGATCAACAACTCATCTTTAATGTTTATTTTTTGAGATGTGAGGCCCTTAGACATTGAGTGACTGACCCATGGTCACATAACTAGCACGGTCAGAGAACCACCTTGAAGCCTGGCCTTCCTGACTCCAAGACTTTCTTTCCAGTCATGATGCTATTTTTTCTTATATCTGCCCTAATGAAAAAGGCCAAATTCATGTTGACACATTATAATACTGTACTATATGAATAATAGAAAATGGAATTTTGAATTTTTTCCACTCTAGGGGAGAGTATGCCCTCCATGAATACACTGAAGTCAAGACTGTCACAATCAAGATTTCTGAGAAGAACTCCTAAGAATGCCACAGAAGACTTTGTTCCAAGTCTTCAATGAGGACTGAAAATGTGAAAGATATTACAACTGCCATTTTCTCTGGTGATTTACATTAGCAGCATTAAGAAAAGTTACATCTAGAATATGCTATGTGCCTTCTTACTCTCATGTAAACCTGGTGAATTCTATCCTTCCTGAAATTTGGGAAGTGCTTTCAACCCATCATCCCCCAAGTATGAGAACACTCATGAGTTTTTCTTAATAAATGATTTTTGCATAGTTAAAGCCATTTAAAAATAAAGAGGGCCATTTATTGTTTTACTTTTTATTTCTGTTAATGGTTAACTGAAACTTACTCTGTTCACTGAATCTATTGTCATCTTTACCTTCAGAAATGATCCTTCATTGTGAAAATAATGACTGTGTCTATTGAAGTAATAACCATTTTGCTTAACTGTATTTTCAATATCAGATTCATTAAAATAATCTCACATAACAATGTGTACATGTGGACAATTTTAAGAACAGACTTTCATTGTGGAGATTTCAATTACATACAATTTATGACATACTTGGTCTTGAATTGGTCTTGCATTTTATTCTTTAAGTCCAAAGCATAGGTCCCTGTGCTTTTACTAAGGAAGTGTGTGTTTTGTTTTCTGTTTTGTTTTTTCTTCCATTTAAGTCTTATGATTGTCATATTGAAGAATGTTATGGGCAGGGAGGGAGGAGTTGGTGAGAAGGCTGAACATAGAGGTATATCAGGGGAGATGTTCACAGTGCAAGTTATCAAATTTACATTTTCTGTGGGAAGCCCGAATTTGAGAGCTACAGATTTTTAAGGTAATTTAGAAGCTATCTACTTCAACCTCTTCATTTTGCAATTGGAGAAATAGGGCAAGTAGGTTAAATTGTTAATTAGGTCACAAATGTGACCACATTCTCTGGCTTCAAACCCAGCTCTCATTCCCTTTGCACCCTACCTACAAATTGTGAGGAAGGAAGGTAAGTGGCAGCTGCTTTGGATACCAACCCATGTAAGCCTTCAAAGTCAACTTCTTGATCATGATGGAATTATTGGGAGCCTGGATATAATAGCAGCACTAAGCATTTCCTTTACTTGTCATCAATACTCTTGGCCATACCCAGTTTTATACAAATGTCTACATCTTTCTATTGGTATAACTTCCCATTCCCATATGAAGTATCCATCTTTGAAGAACTCAATATCTTGTCCTCTAAGAAGCCTGAGAGTGGCTGGGTTCATAAGATCATAGATTTAGTGCTAGAAAGAATATCAGAGATCATTTACTCCAGTCACCTCATCCTGTAACTCAGACTGAATGAGGAAAAGTGATTTGCCCAGGATCACAGAAGTGGTGAAAATCAGAGCTGTTTTTACAACCCAGACCCTCCAACTTTCAAAGCAAAACCCCTTTGTCTATACTGAGAACTATATGCTGCCTCTCTTCCTATTCATAAAATTAAAGCCAGGGACTTTTCCTTGAATGTTGCTGCTTAGGAAATGAGGACATTTTGTTCTTTTCACAAATTGTTCTTTAATTAGATAATTAAACAGGAGAAAAATCAAGATATTCCTTCTTGACTGGATGAGCTTTCCTTATGAGCTGAATCTATGTCCCAGAGAAAGAAAGTTCATTTTCATTACATTCCTTCCAGTGAAGCTGTAGAAATTACACATAAAGAAATCGATATGAAAAAGTGACTGCCAAATTTTATTAATTATACATTTTTCCATCTTATCCTGATGCACCATGAAGACTTTTATCATCAACTAATGATGTCATTGCCTTCCATAAAATATACAGACCTGAACATAACAATGCAAAATAACTCATAAAAGTTTTAAATCATTTTATGATGTCTTCTAAATGACAGTTAGAAAATAGTGTCTTTGGGTGGAAAAGGTCCCAAGTATGAGGCCCAAGTACGTGGCACAATCAATAGTACATCAAGTCTGGAGTCAGGAAGATAAGATTTCAAATCACAGACACTTACTAGGTATGTGACCTTGGATAGATAATTTAACCTCTGCTAACCTCAGTATACTCATATGTAAAATGAAAATATTAATAGCACTTCTCTCCCGAGGTTGTTGTGAAAATAAAATGAGATGATATATGTAAAGCACAGCAGAATGTCTGGCACTTAGTAAGTATTATATAAATGTTAGTTATCATTTATAATTTTATTTACAATTATTGCAGTTACATACATACACTTACATAGAATTTTCAGATTTGTAAATCTCTTTACATATGTTATTTCCCATGTTTTTTGATACGGGGAGGCAACCTCTGAATTAGGTGCTATTATTCCCATTTTACAAAATGATGAAGGTGAGAGATTTAGTGAAAAATTCAAGAAATAGAATTAGGTAATTTCTCCATGGTAACATGGTAAATAATGTATGAATCAGAATTCCAAAATATCTTCTTGACCCCAAGGCTAGCACTCAATCCCTAGTACTACCTTGCTACTTAGAATGATTGAAAGTAGCCACATGAGATTGAAATTTCATAGGAAAAAAAATACATTTACAGGTAGGTAATAAGGGGCATGTTGTGTTGGATAAAAGAAATTAATAACACCTTACTACCATGAAAGTCTAGTTTCAGAGATATTTAACACATTTGGAGACACTTTTCTCATAGTGGTAATAGATTTGCTATGACCATTAATAGTGAAGAAGACCTCATTTTTCAGATGACAGGCTCAAATTTGAAGTGCAATGATAACAGAACCAAATTTCTTCTATACTAGAATTGAACAGCAGAATTTTGTGCCCATGGGATTCTAGAAACAGGGAGTATACCAGTAGCATCTGCTTCTAGAATCTTATTGCTCAGCATTTATCCTGGTTTTTTTAAGTTTTATTGATTTTTTGTTGTTGTTTTCTGTCATTTCTGCATGTACTGAAGCAACAACTACCAGACACCCGAGAATGATTACAACGTTTTGCTTTGTTTTGTAATAATAACTAATGCATATAGGGGCAGCAGTATGCAATTTATAAAGTGATAATCTTAATATAAGGAAGAATTGAGTTCAGATGTCTCCCTCTCTCTCACACACACACACACACACACACACACACACACACACACACACAATTAGATTTTTGATCCTGAAAAATCTCTAACCTCTCTGCATCTCAAGCTATGACCCAAGACTGATCTACTAAGATATGAAAAAGCAGGAATTTGTGTTTTTGGAGGGAATTCACCAGCCAGACAAAATCATTAATGCTATCTGTACTGACATATTATTGATATTCCACCACATAGATACCATAAAACATGATGGGTTTTTATTATTCCCTTCTTAATTGTGAAATGAATGATTGAAAAATGAACATGAGAGAAAGACTCACATATGTGAGCTCCAAACCCACAGCCCATAGATTTAATGTAAGAAGAGCTCCCCACAAGTTCTGGATCACTGCAGGGTGTGTAGAAACACAATGGAAGAGATTTCTGTTCCAGAGATCCCTGGAGACCCGTCCCCAGGGTCTGTCACGCCCCGGAATGCAGAGTCCACCCCAGCGCTGCCCTGGCCACATGGCCGAGAGGAGCAGATCGGAGCAGGCTTCAGGGATGGAACCTCCAGCGGCCTGGAAGGTCCCTCTGCCCATAGAGTCTACAGGTCAGTGAGAAACATGTCTGGGTTAGCTGAGAGGGGAGCAGGGTGTCTCCGCGGCTCGGGCCCCCTTGGGAGGAAGCGGCAGAGGCAGGGGCAGGAAGCGGCGGAGGCAGAGGCAGCAGCAGCGGCCCGGGACTCCCCGAGCAGGCAGGATCTTCATTACTGAAAGTCTCTGCATAAACCTCCTGAAGGAGCTGAGCCTGGGAGATGGCCCTGCCCCACCTGCTCCATTACTGAAGGTCTCTGCATAAAGCCCCTGAGGGAACTGAGCCTGGGAGGTAGCCCTGCCCCAACCCCAGCACCAGAACTAAAGCTCACATTGAATAGCAGCCACGCCTGCCGCGGAAAGCCCATTTGAATCTCAGACTCCAAGCACTAGCTGGGCGGATCTAGGCAGGGGTGGACAGGAATCTCAGAAGTCAAGTAACTGGCTGGGAAAATGCCCAGAAAAGGGAAGAAAAATAAGACTATAGAGAGCTTTTTTGAGTAGGTGCAAATGTTCCCACCATTTGGCTCTGACAATGAGGAAATATTCTTGCCATCAGGGAAAGATGTGGAGGACGAGGGGTCAGTACCCCAGACATCCCAGGGGGGTGGTGGGTGGCTCAGGCCTTGGAAGAGCTCAAAAAAGATTTTGAAAAGCAAGTTAGACAGGTGGAGGAAAAACTGGGAAGAGAAATGAGAGAGATGCAAGAAAAGTATGAAAAACGGGTCAATACCTTGGTAAAGGAGACCCAAAAAAATGCTGAAGAAAATAACACCTTGAAAAATAGGCTCACTCAATTGGCAAAAGAGGTTCAAAAAGCCAATGAGGAGAAGAATGCTTTCAAAAGCAGAATTAGCCAAATGGAAAAAGAGGTTCAAAAGCTCACTGAATTTAATAGTTCTCTCAAAATTAGAATGGAACAGATGGAGTCTAATGACTTTATGAGAAACCAAGAAATCACCAAACAAAACCAAAAGAATGAAAAAATGGAAGAGAATGTGAAATATCTCATGGGAAAAACAACTGACCTGGAAAATAGATCCAGGAGAGACAATTTAAAAATTATGGGACTACCTGAAAGTCATGATCAAAAAAAGAGCCTAGACATCATCTTCCATTAAATTATCGAGGAAAACTGCCCTGATATTCTAGAACCAGAGGGCAAAATAAGTATTGAAAGAATCCATCGATCACCACCTGAAAGAGATCCAAAAAGAGAAACTCCTAGGAACATCATGGCCAAATTCCAGAATTCCCAGGTAAAGGATAAAATCTTACAAGCAGCTAGAAAGAAACAATTCCAGTATGGTGGAAATAAAATCAGGATAACTCAAGATCTAGCAGCTTCTACATTAAGGGATTGAAGGGCATGGAATAGGATATTCCAGAAGTCAAAGGAACTAGGACTCAAACCAAGAATCACCTACCCAGCAAAACTGAGTATAATACTTCAGGGGAAAATATGGTCTTTCAATGAAACAGAGGACTTTCAAACATTCTTGATGAAAAGACCAGAGCTGAAAAAAAAATTTGACTTTCAAACACAAGAATGAGAAGAAACATGAAAAAGTAAACAGCAAAGAGAAGTCATAAGGGACGTACCATAAGTGAACTGTTTACATTCCTACATGGAAAGACAATATTTGTAACTCTTAAAATTTTTCAGTATCTGGGTAGTTGGTGGGACCACACACGCACATGTACATGCATGCACGCACACACACATACACACATGTACACACATACAGAGAGAGAGAGCACAGAGTGAACTGAATAGGATGGGACCATAGCTTAAAAGAAATTAAGGTAAATGGTGAGAGAGAAAGGTAGGGGGAGGAAAGAGGGTGAAATGGAATGGGGTTAATTATATGTCATTTAAGAGGCAAGTAGGAGACTTTTTAGTGGAGGGAAAAAGAGGAGAGCTGAGAGAGAAGAAAACAAGAAGTTTACCCTCATCACATTTGACTAAAGGAAGGAATAAAATGCACACTCATTTTGGTATGAAAACCTATCTCACAGTATAGGAAAGTGGGGGAGGAGATAAGCAAGGGGGGATGATGGAAGGGAGGGTAATGGGAGGAGGGAGCAATTTGAAGTCAACACTTGGGGAGGGACAGGATCAAAAGATAGAAGAGAAACAATGAGGGGCAGGACAGGATGGAGGGTAATTCAGTTCGTCTTATACAACACGACTATCATGGAAGTCATTTGCAAAACTACACAGATAGGGCCTATATTGAATTGCCTGCCTTCCCAAAGGGAATGGGTGGGGAGAGAGGGATGGGGAGAATTTGGAACTCAAAGTTTTAGGAACAACTGTTTAGTATTGTTGTTGCTACTAGGAAAGAAGACATACAGTTAATGAGGAATAGAAAGTCATCTGGCCCTACAGGAGAAAAGAGAAGATGGGGACAAGAGAAAGGAGGGATGACAGAAGAAAGGGCAGATTGGAGATAGGGAAAATTAGATTGCTCAGTGTATTGGGGTGGGGGGAGGGGATAAAAGGGGAGAAAATTTGGAACCCAAAATTTCGTGAAAATGAATGTAAAAAGTTAAATAAAGAAATAAATATTTAAAAAAAAGAAAAGAAAAATGAAAATGAACAATGATAATTGACGAGTTGATCAACAAAAAATTATTAAGCAATGAGATCTTAGAGATTATCCTTGTGGGTCCCATTAAAATAAACCTAAAATGAATGTTTATATTTAGTTGCCTAGCCCTAAAAAAAAAAAAAGTTATAGCTCATTGTACAAAAACTTCTCAGGCTTATTAGTACTTTGAAAGTTAGTTTGCTAAAGGAATCCTACAATCATATTTTAACAATGCAAATATGGTGTTGACACCAAAACCAGCAAAAGCCAAAGCAGAGAAAGAAAATTATAAATGAATTTTCCTCAGGAATTTTGACACAAAATTTTAAATAAAATATTAGCAAAGAGATGGAAGCAACTTATCACAAGGATAATATACTGTGACTAAGTGGGATTTATATCAGGAATGCAAGACTGGTTCAATATTAGAAAAACTAACAGCATAATTGATAATGTCAATAACGAAATGAACACGAATCATATGACTATATATGCAGAAAAAGCTTTTGACAAAACACAACACCCATTCCTATTAAAAACACTAGAGAGCATAGGAATAAATGGAGTTTTCTTTAAAATGATAAATAATATCTATCTAAAACTATCAGCAAGCACCATATATAATGGGGATAACCTAGAAGGATTTCCAATAAGACCAAGGGTGGAACAACAATGTCCATTGTCACCAGTGTTATTCATATTTAGTAAAAATGTTAGCTTTAGCAATAAGAGAAGAAAAAGAAATTAAAAGAATTAGAATAGCAATGAAGAAATAAATCTGTCACTCTTTGCAGATGATATGATATACTTAGAGAATCCTAGAAAATCAACTAATAAATTACTTGAAATAATTAACAACTTTAGCAAAGTTGTAGGATATAAAATAAACCCTAATAAATCATCAGCACTTCTACATATTAATAATGAAGCTTAGCAGCAAGAAATAGAAAGTTACACTTAAATTAAATAGAGATGATATAAAATATTTGACAGTCTACCTGTTAAGACAAATCCAGGTACTATATGATCACCATTATAAAATGCTTTTCACACAAATAAAGTCAGATCTAAATAATTGGAAAACTTACTTGCTCATGAGTAGGTAGAGCTATGAAAATAAAAATGACTATTTCCCTAAATTAATTAACTTATTCAGTGTCATACCAATCAAATTACCGAAAGCTCTTTTTATAGAACTAGAAAAAAATAATAAGAAAAATTCATCTGGAAGAACAAAAGGTCCAGAATATCAAGGGAGTTAATGAAAAAAAATGCAAGGGAAGGTAGCCTGTTCATACCAGATCTAAAACCGTATTATAAAGCGGCAATAATCAAAACTACTTGCTACTAGCTAAAAAATAGGATAGTGGATCAGTGGAAAAGATGAGGTACACAAGACACAGCAGTTAATAACTATAGTATTCTCTTGTTTGATAAAACCAAAGACATTACCTACTGGGATAAGAATTCTCTATTGGACAAAAACTGGTAGGAAAGCTTGACAGAAACTAGGTATAGATCAACATCTTACACCATATACCAAGATAAGGTCAAAATGGGTACATGATTTAAGTATAAATGGTGATACTATAAGCAAATTAGGAGAGCATGGAGTAGTTTACCCATCAGATTTATGGAGAAGGGAAGAATTTATGACCCAACAAGATAAAAAATATTATGAAATGCAAAATGAATAATTTTGAGCACCAAATTAAAAAGGTTTGCCACAAAAAAAGCCAAGATTAGAAGGGAAACAGCTTGGGAAATTTTATGGCCAGTATCTCTGATAAAAGCTGCATTTCTAAAATATATAGAAAACTGAGTCAAATTTATAAGAATACAAGTCATTCCTTAATGAAAATGTGGTTAAAGGATTCAGACGGTTTTCAAATGAAGAAATTAAAGCTATCTATAGCCATACACAAAAAAATGATTTAAATCACTAAAGAAATGTAAATTATTTAACTTGAAAAGGCTAAAAGCCAAGAGGAAAGAGAATTGATAATCAAATAATTTTGTTTACAGATGATTGTGCATTCAATGCAACCTCTGAGGGTGAGAGGCAATGGAACATGAATTGATTCTCCTTAACTTTTGCCAATTTTGACCTGTTAACTAACCCCAAGAAAACAGATTTTCCACCAGTCAGTACCATATCATCCATATGTGTAACCACTGATTACATCAAATGGAGAAATTTTGAATATTGAGGATGAGTTTACTTATGCCGGAAGTATACTTTCCAGAGATGCACACGTGAATGATAAGGTTGATGGACACATTGCCAGAGCTGGCTCAGTGTTTGAGAAGCTCTGAAGGAAAGTGCAGGAGAAAAGAGCTATTAAGCTGCCTACCAAACTGAAAATCTATAGAGCCATTGTGCTGACTTGGGTATGGTTATGAAACCTGGACAGTATATCAGCCATTTGAATTGTCTTAGGAAGATTCTGAAGATGACCCGGCAAGATAAGTGCTAGACATTGAGGTCCTTTCTCAAAGTAAACCACTAAGTATTCAAACCCTACTACAGAGAGTGCAACTCTGATGGGATGATCACCTTGTTCAAATGTCCAACGTATATTTGCCTAAAAGACTATTCTATGATAAACTCACAAAAGGCAAGCACTCACATGGAGGTAAGAAGAAGTGATACAAAGACTCTCTCAAAGTCCATCTCAAGAACGTTGGAGTTGATTGTGAGACATGAGAAATACTGGTACAGGATCATGGAGAATGGAATGCCTACATCAAAGAAGGTGCTAGTCTCCATGAGCAATCAGAGTTGCAGTAGTGTGAGGCCTAGAAAAAGTAGGATCTTTTGCTGTTTTTGTTTTAATCAAGATGTATAGTATCTCTATTTGAATGTGATTAAAGATCTTCTCCACCCTTGAATGGGTCTGCCCATTGAAGGAAGCTTGATTTGGGGAATTGTTTTGTAGGAGGGTCCCAAGTACCTTTTGTTTTTTCTATTGAGGCACTGTGTATAAATACTCTGAGGGTGAGGTTTTACTTTGGGATTTAGTATTTGGAAGAAGCTTTGTGTGCCAGACAAGACTCTGGGAAGCCACTAAGGAGCTCCCGACTTTGAAAACCCAGATATTGGTGTTTCTCTCTCTGATAACTATGGTCAAACAGTTAGACTTGTCTGTTGAATTGTGATTTTTGCATTGATTACTGTTAGACAGTTTGGAAGTGCTGTCTTCTGATTTAGATTTCTCCATATTTTCTCTGACTTTTTCCCCTTAACTAACTGAATGATACATGTGCTTCATTAAAGTGATTGTTAACCCCTTAAAAATTGCCTTTTTTTTTTAAATGCATATCTAAGAAACTGTGATAGCAGGTCTCCCATGTGTATGTTGGGTTGCTTACAGGAAGTTTTCAGAGGAAGAAATTAAAGATATCTATAGTCATATGAAAAAATGCTCTAAATCACTATTGATTAGAGAGATGCAAATCAAAACAACTCTGAGATACCACATGACACCTTTCAGATTATCTAACATGACAAAACAGGAAGACGATAAATGTTGGAGAAGATGTGGGAGAGTTGGAACACTAATTCATTGTTGATGGAGCTGTGAGTTGATCCAAACATTCCAGAGAGCAATTTGGAACTGTGCCCAAAGGGCTACAAAAATGTGCGTACCCTATGACCCAGAAATACCACTCCTAGGACTACATCCCCAAGAGATCATAAAAATGGGAAAGACTCCTACATGTACAAAACTATTTATAGTAGCTTTCTTTGTGGTGACCAAAAACTGGAAGTCAAGGGGATGCCCATCAATTGGGGAATGGCTGAATAAATTGTGGTACATGAATATAGCAGAATACTATAAGAACTATATAAGTACTATAAGAAATGATGAACAGGAAGACTTCAGAGAGGCCTAGAAATACTTACATGAACTGACGCTGAGTGAAAGGAGAAGAACGAGGAGAACTTTCTATGCAGCAACAACCACAGAGAGCAAAGAATTTTTCTGGTAGACTTAGTACTTCATTGTAATGCAAGAACTTAAATAATTCCCCATGATCTCTTAAGGTAAAATGCCTTCCACATCCAGGGAAAGAACTATGAAATTTGATCGCTGAATGAAGCAGATCATTTTCTTTTGTATTATGCTTTGGTTTGTTTTATGATTTCTCCCATTCATTTTAATTTTTCTGTGCAACGTGACTAAGGTGAAAATGTATTTAGTAGGAATGTATGTGTAGAACCGTTATAAAACTGTATGCCATCTCAGGGAGGGAGTAGGGAGATACAGGGAAAGGTGGGATGGGAGGGGGAAAATCTAAGATATATGGAAGTAATTGTAGAACACTGAAAACAAATACAATATTAGAAAGAAAGAAAGAAAGAAAGAAAGGAAGAAAGAAAGAAAGAAAGAAAGAAAGAAAGAAAGAAAGAAAGAAAAGAAAGAAGAAAGAAAGAAAGAGAAGAAAGAAAGAAGAAAGAAAGAAAGAAAGAAAGAAAGAAAGAAAGAAAGAAAGAAAGAAAACAAAACAAAAGAATGGATATTTCATGAAATACAGAACTTTCAAGCATCTCTACTTAAAAGACCAAAGCTGAATAGAAAATTTGACATTCAAACATAAGACTTAAGAGAAGCATTAAAAGGCTGTTTAGATATTAGGTCTTGTTGAAAGGAAAACATTTAACAATGGTAGAGAAAATCGGAATAGGGGAGGACAACACTTAAACTTTACTCTCCTAGGAAATGGATAAAAAAGGGAAGAATATATATATATATATATATATATATATATAATATATTATATATAATATATATATTCTCAGTTGTGAATAAAAATATGTTTCCCAAAAAAGGAAATAGGAAAGGAAACCTGTAAGAGAAAGGTATTGGGATGCAGAGATAAAGGGGAATGCAGATTAAGGGAGGCAGTGTTTAGAGCAAAAGAACTGGGGTTCTGGCCTAAAACATCATATCAAGCAAAGCTAAGCATAATCGTGAATGAAAAAAAGAAGAGATTGAATGAATTCTCAAACTTTCAGGATTTTGTTTTAGAAAAGTTGGAGTAAATAGAAGATCTGATATGCAAGAGCCAAGAAAAAAATAAGGTACATACCAAAGACTAACTTCAAGAGACTCAAGAGGAGTAGAAGGTTCACCTTTCATGTGCGTAAAACGTATGTCAAAAATTGTATTAGTAATTGGATGACTCATAAGAACGATTGGAGGTGGAGGTGAGTATGATATGATTCTTAAAAGTAAAAACATTTAAGAATAGATAAAAAGACTAATTAATTTATACTAGTGAAAAAGGAAGAAGCCACAAAGCTGAACTAGATAGTGGAGGAGAACTGGTAGTTCTGGAAACCAACTTTCATTGGAAATGATTTCAAGAGGGAACAACACATATGTATCCAGAAGCGTATAAAACTCTTCTAAATTCAGAAAGAAATAAAATGTTAAGGAAATAGGGAGGGAGGAGAGTATAAGGGAGGCATTTTTAGAGAGGAAGGTAAGTGAATAGGCTAAAGGAAGAATGGGAGGTTAAGGTAGGAATCCTTGAAGGCGGGAAAGTTAAGTAATAGGAGGACAAGGTAGTGGGTAGAAATAAAGTAGAGGAGTCAGCAGGGATAGGAAATAAGAGAGATGCACAAATATGAAATAAAAATCAGGAGTAGAATTTGTTACGGGAAAGGGAGCAGAGGTGGTAATCATGATCTAGGACAAAGTTAACTTTAAAATAGATTTGCTCAAAAGAGAAAAATAGGGATAATACACTATGTGTCCATTATATTTATCAACTGGATACTATAAGATGGGAATATAATGCAGTGTAGGAAATGATGAGTTGTTGAACTTGGAAAAAGATGGGAAGACTCAGATTTATGAAGGTAGAGATTATCCACCTTCAGAGGAACAGAAGATAAATAAGTAGCATGGTTTTACATAGATGCATATGAATGTATATGTCCACATACGAACATGATTATTGATATATATGTATATGTCTGTGTAAAGGTTGTATGTACAGATGTAGGTGTGTTTATGTATATATCTATCTTTCGTGTACATATGTCTGTAAGTGTATTATGTATGTATACATGCACATATATATGCACATGTGTGAGCATCCGCACTGAATTGTAGTCTTCCTGGTGGGGGAGAACAAAGTAGAAAGTACACAGCATAGAATAAAAGAACACTTCCCAGGAAGCAAAAAAAAGATGAACAACTCTCACCACAACTCATTACATAGACTTTCTCGAAATGGAAATTTATTCCTGTATATTTGGAATCATCTACCGTGTTCTGCTATGCAGATAGCAATGCTTTTTTAAAAAATTTCGTATTTTTTATTTTAGTTTCAGTTTTTAAATTTGTTTCTTTTTACTTACATTTTAAGTTTAAAATTTAAAAGATTAACACATAAAAAGAATGCAAAAAAGAGAAAAATGCTCAAAATCACTATTGATGAGAGAAATACAGATTAAAACAACTCTTAGATACCACCTCATTTCTATTAGAAATGACAAATGCTGGAAGGGATGAGAAAAAATAAGACAAACTGATGAACCGCTGGTTGAGTAGTGAACCACTCCAACCATGCTGTAAAACAATTTGGAACTATGCCCAAAAGTCAATGAAATTGTGCATATCCTTTGGTCCAGCGATCTCACTGCTAGTTCTGTATCCCAAAGAGATCAAAGAGAAAGGAAAAGCAACTATGTGAACAAAAACATTTATAGCAGCTCTTTATAGAGTGGAAAAGAATTTAAAATCCAAGGGATACTCATCAATTGGGAAATGGTTAAGCTGTGGCATGTAATTATTTTTTTTCATGTTTAGTCTTATTTATTTATTTTTAGATTTTGACATTCATTTCCACAAAATTTTGAGTTCCAATTTTTCTCCCCATCTCTCCCCTGCTCCCACCTCATAACACCTTGCATTCTGATTACCCCTTCCCTAAATGTGCCCTCCCTTCTATCACACCCACCCTTCTCTTATTCCCATCTTCTCTCTTTTCTTGTAGGGAAAGATAAATTTCTATAACACATTATGGATATTTCTTATTTCCAGTTATATGCAATAACAATTCTCAACATACATTTCTAATACTTTGAATTTCAATGTCTCTCCCTTCCTCCCTCCCCACCCATTCCCACTGAGAGAGCAAATAACTCAATACAGGCTATATACATGTCGTTTTGCAAAAAACTTCCTTAATAGTCATGTTGTGTAAGACTAACTATATTTCCCTCCATCCTACCCTGTCCCCCATTTATTCTATTCTCTCATTTGACCTTGTCCCTTTCCAAAAGTGTTTACTTCTAACAACTCCCTCCTCCCATTTGCCCTCCCTTCGACCATCCCCCTCACTCCACTTGTCCCCTTCTCCCCTATTTTCCTCTAGTGTAAGCGAGATTTTCATACTAAATTGAGTGAGCATGTTATTCCCTCCTTAAGCCATATGTGAAGAGAGTAAACTTCACTTTTCCCCTTTCACTTCCTCCCTTTTCTCCTCCATTGAAAAAGATTTTTCTTATCTCTTTTAGGAGGGATAATTTGCCCCATTCCATTTCTCCCTTTCTCCTCCCAAACTTCAAAGTGTGTGGTATAAAAAATGATTATGAAGGGATTCAGAAAAACATAGCATGACCAATATGAACTGATAAATGTAATTGTGATCAACTCTGAGAGACTTAACTACACTCATCAATACAAGGATTCAACACAATTCTGAAGGATTCATCAAGTAAAATTACTATCCAACTCCAGAGAGAGAACTGATGATGCTCAGTGAAAATGGAAGTATAATTTTCTCATTCTTTTAGGTTTTTTGTGATTTGGCTAATATGAAAATATGTTTTGTGATGATTTCACATATATATTACTTACATTACATTATATTGTCTTCTCATAGGAGGAGACTGGGATGAAGGGAGAAAATCAGGAACTTGAAATTTTAAAAATATTTTTTAAATATATAAATATTTTTAAATGAAAATAAAATAAAATAGGGATAGTAGTAGTAGTATTTACCTCAAAATTGTTATGAGTCTCAGATGAGGTATCATGAAGAATGTGCTAGTGAGTGGTCCTTTAATTGAAAAAAAGAATATCGATCTCTTCGCCTTATTTCTCCAAGAAATATGAGCCCCACAAAATTTCTGCCTTGATCTTTTTGCTGACAACTGTCACAGAAATAAGTTCCACCAATGCATAAAAATAAGTGAGACTGAGGAGAAATAAAATGAGTTCAACCTCAATAGTCAAAGTAGCTGATTACTCATCATGTTTCAATTTAGTGAAACTGAATTCATCTGAAAATAATAAACTGTCTCCCAGTCTTGCTACAGGTTTTGGAAAATGATTTATTAAGGATAATTCTAATGTCAGAATTTTCTCACCTTATGGGTTACCAAAAAATTAGTTTTATTTTCTTTTGGTTTTGGCTTGGTTCATCCAATCATGTTCCAGTGTGATAATGATGCTCGTAGGTTCAGATAAAAAGGAACAATTAAAGCCAAAATTTCAGTCAGGATGAAATTGTCCGGTCTGTCTGACATTTGAATTCCCTTGTATCTCTAGGACCAGCCCAGGAAGGTTGAAGAAACAGATCTCAGCAAATTTGGCAGGGGGCACTGTTCTAGCCCCAGTCATTGTTGTTCAGTTGGATCTGATCCTATGGGTCAGATTTGGGGTTTTCTTGACAAAACTTTTAAAGTGGTCTGCCATTTCTTTATCCAGTTCATTTTACAGGTGAAGAAACAAGCAAAGAGGCTTGCCCAGGATCACTCAACTAGGAAGTGTCTGAGGTCGGATTTGGACTCAGGAAGGTGGAGTCTTTTTAACTCTAAGCTGACACTCTGTGCACTCTGGCGCCACCTAGCAGCCCACTCACCAAATGTAAATTTCAATATACTAGGTGAATAGATTCAAACTATTTATCTGTTAATTTGCCTTGAGCATGTGAAAAATACACTTATTGAAAGAGGGGAGTCCTGTGAGTCTGTGTCCAGGTATATGAGAGAGACAGAGATTTCCTTGGAAGTCAGGGAGAGTTGGAATGAGGTAGATGTGACACTCCCAGCCCCATTTAGGGGGCATTGCCTAATTCCTGGGAGGTCTGTCATCCTTTAAGGTATATTAGTTCATTATCAGTGGAGCTCTAAGTTAGTCTAGTCAGGGCTGGGTAACCAGTGGTCTCAAGGCCACATGTGACTCTCTAGGTCCTCAAGTGTGGCCCTTTGACTGAATCCAAACTTCACAAAACAATTCCTGGTAGCCATTCTTGAAAGCACTTTAGAAATATGCCCCCCAAAATTATTATACTATGCATATACTTTGACTCAGGTATATCACTTCTAAGTTGATACTGAGGGAAAAGAATAGTAAAAGGATGTACAGAAATTCTTATCATACTTCACAAAAATTTGAAAGTAAATCTCCATCCTCAGTTTAGTGAATGATTAAACAAATTGTGGTATATGAAAGTAATAGAATATTTTTGTGCCATATGAAACTATAAAATGGACAGTTTCATAAGGAAACTAGGAAGAATTAATGCAGAGTAAAGTGAGCAAAACTAGAACAATTTATGAAATCATAACATTATAGAAAAAAACAGCTTTAAAAGGCTTTAGAATTCTGACTAACCCATTGGTAAGACATAGGTCCAGAAAAGTGAATAAAAAAGTAGAATTTATATGGAGCTTTAATATCTGCAAAGTGCTTTAAAAATAAGTCATTGTATTCTCCCGACAATCTTAAAAGCCGGGTACTATTAGTATCACCATTTTAAAGACGAAGAAGCTGAGGCAGTCATGCATTAAATGACTTGTACTAGATAACCCAGTTAGTAAGTTTCTGGATTTGAAACTAGGGTCTGGTCTTCCTGATACCATTTTTCTTACTCTATCCGCTGCATCACTTAGATGGCTATAAAAAATGAAATATACCATTCATCTCCTATTAGAGAGACAATGAATTTAAAATTCAATAAGCACATTTATTTTCAGATTTGGTCAATATAAGAATTTGTTTTTGTGGCCTACGCAGCCATATATTGTGGATTTTATTTTTCTTTATCTTCTTTTCTTTTTAAAAAAAATATTCTCAGTGAGGAATGAAAGGAATTTTAGTGGACAGAAAAGAAAAAGAAAAGGAAGAGATTATATAAGAGGACATTCTTCAAGAGAAGGATAAGAAGGTATATAAGGGAAAATTGGGTTGATGAAACCAAAATATATCACTAAAAATGTACGTTACAAAAAAGTATTCAGAGCATGAAGGGAAATAGAATTTAGATTGCAGTTAATTTGGGTATTTATAATAGTCAGAATGACTTAGTTACTCAAAATTGTTCTTAATACAATATTGGTATTACTGTATACAACATTTTCTTGGTTTTGTTTCACTGTTTCATTATCATGTACAAGTCTCTCCATGGTTTTTTCCCTAAAACTATCAAGCTCTCTGATTCCTGTAGCAACATAAAATTGAATTGCTCAAATGAGATAATTATTGCAATGTGCTTTGCAGCGTACCTGGTACATAGTAAGTCCTACATGAATATTAGGTATGATGATGGATGGACTGTGATGTTTTACTGTTTATGTACTTGCTTTAATATTTCGGTACCTTCAGGTTTTTGCAATTTCTTTTGCCTTATTATTAAGTAAATGGAATATTTAAGAATGAATGATGTCATCATTGTTTGTGACTGGCTTCTTTAAATGAAATGAAACAGTGGGGTCTTAAAATCCAATGTGGCAAATAAAGTAAGTGTATATTCCACAAAACAAGGTTAGGCTTAGGACTTTGAGAGAATTTTAATACCACCACATGGGGGAAATCCCCATTTAGGTAGAAGAACATACCCTTCATTGAGAGAGTAGGTTAGAGTGAGTAAAATAGCACAGAAAATAAAAAAGGTTGGAGTGTTTCAATTCAGAGAGTATGTTTCTATGTACCGTTGTGAGAGGAATGAGATAATAAAGTATGAGTCACTATGCCATGTACTTGTTACACTATGCCATGTACTTGTTACACGAATAACATCAAAAAACGGGTGCAGCTAGGTAGTGCAGTGGATAGAGCACCAGTGCAGGAGTCAGGAGGACTTGAGCTCAAATCTCACCTCAGACACTTGACACTCACTATGTGTGTGACCTTGCACAAGTCACTTAACCCCAATTTGGTCACTGAATTCAGACAGCTTGGGAGGATAAGTGAGGCTGGTGACCTGCACAGCCCTCCCTCACTCAAAACCAAGTCAAGTACAAGTCATGTCATCATTGCTCTGATGCCATGGTCTTCTTCAACAACGAAGGATGACCACACACATATACATCAATAAATATTGTTTATGTATTCACAATATAGTTTATAAATTGCATAAGACTCTTATAATGCTCTCCTTTAGAAATATAATAAAAATATAAAATTTTTTGGCTTCTTGAGAGTTATACAGACTGTGAAACAAATGAAGGGAATGTGCTTCACTAATGGAAGGAATATCCACATTGATAAGATAACAGTATCATCAAGTTATTGAAGCAAACATTGCCATTAGAATTAGTACCTCAAAAATTAAATGTTTTCACCATTTATCTAAAGATATAAAATTTTGAATTTATTATCTATCATGAACCTGAGAGAGAGGCAATATGTCCTAGAAGGTTGAAAACTAAGTTCAAAGTCAAGAAGATGTTCTTTCAAGGCTTGCCTCTTACACTTACTGGCCATCACTCTGGGCAAGTCAGTTAACCACTTAATGTCCTGTGAAATTTGGAACAGTACATTGCAGAGTAGATTTGCTTTAGCAGAGAAAATTTGTATGCTGGGCATTTCCTATCCCAATGAAATCACAGATCTGATACAAAAATCAAAGGAGAAAATATTTTAGAAACTCGGCACACAATGCTTGACAAATAGTGAGTCCTTAAACATTCCCTTAATAATAAAGAAATAGCACTATAATAAATATTCCCTTTCCTTTCCTCTCTTTACCTACAAAAAATAAAATCAAATGGCCCTCATACAGAGTAGGCACTAACAAAATGCTGATTGGATTAAATTGAAAAGATAGTGTAAAATATACTTGTTTTTGTTTTGTTTTGCTATGTGGTGGCACATAGCAAATACACATAGTGTATTTAGGATATGTGAAAGTGAGTAAGATATATAAGGCTTTGTGACATTTTATATGGCATATCTACCTTTGTTGATACAAATGTCATTTAAAATAAAGATGTGTTTTTGTGATACTGCTGGATGTGCCATATGTGCTCAGCAATAAATTCAATATCTACTTTAATATGCACCCTCCTTTCTCTTTGTTAGTAACCTATAAACCTGATCTTTTCATTGAATCTTAAATTCCACAGACTAATATAAAAAGGTGCAAATAAATACTTCAAACTATGTACTTATACTCATCTATATGTGAATAATTTCCAGATAAAACATGGGAATCAAAACTGAAACATTCAATGAGAGAATTACACATTTTTTTTATAAATTCATCATTGAAGGAAAAATGTAATAATTTTGCCATTTAAAAAAATATGCACAGGCTATTTCATCTTGTCAGCGTTCTAATCAACTCTCTAAGATTGTAAGTGGCAAGGAAAGTTCTGACTTTCCTTGGTAGAGGCAATTTTCTCACTGGAGAGCTCCCTATATCTGGTAAAGCCTAGGTCTAATCACTATCTCTATACCATAGCACATTTATGAATATTTCTACATTCTAGATATTATTGAGTTTGTAGCATTTCCTCAAAATTGTTGAGTGGAAAAGACACCTGATTAAGAGTCAAAGGTCCTAGACTCAAATCGTGGCTATGCAATATGTTCACCATGGGATGTTAGACAAGTGATTTAGCATTCCTGAGCTCCTCTTATTTAAAAATTAAGTCCTTGAGGGTGGGGAGCAGAACCAAGATGTCAGAGCAGAATGATGGACCTGCTGTGTTCTCCTGCCATAGCCCATAAAATACCTGCAAAAAAGTAACTCTAAACAAATTCTAGAGCAGCAGAAGCCACAAAACAACAGAGTGAAAGAGATTTCCAGCCCCAGGCAGCCTGGAAGGCTGACAGGAAAAGTCTATACCACCAGTCTTAGAGCAGAGCACAGGCCAGGGAGCACAGCACAGCCTTGGCTGCCCAGAGATGCACAGCAGGACTGGAGCAGGTTTCAGGGAGCAAAATCACAGGCAGTAGCTGTGGTTCCCATATTTCTCAACCCACAAACACCAAAGACAGTTTCAAAGGTCAGTGAGAAAAGTCTTTCACCTATGTGAAAAGGGAGCAGGATCCTACCCTAGCCCCTGCCCCAGGCAGATACAGCATCCATTTTTGGATCCCTCCACCTAAAGATCCTGGGGTAATTGAATGGCCAATCTCAGTTCTGAGTGACAGTACTGGGGTGAGGAGGAGCACTGCCTGGTGGAGTTAGTGGTGATGGTGGAGAGGGAAGCTTACTCTCAGATCCTGGGCAGAAGAGTGCTTCTGGTTGCTCCCAGACCAGAGCACAGACCAGGAGAGGAGTAAACTCCATTCCCTTGACTGTGCCATGTTGGAGGAACTGAGAACTTATAGGTTCCCAGAGTATAACCTCCACTTGAAAAAAGACCCAAAAGGCAAGTAACTGACAGGGAAAATGCCCCCAAAAGGGGGAAAAATAAGACTATGGAAGGTTACTCTCTTGGTGAACAGGTATTTTCTTCCATTCTTTTGAATGAGGAAGAACAATGAATACCATCAGAGGAAGACATCAAAGTCAAAGCTTCTGCATCTGAAACCTCCCAAAAAAAAATATGTGATGGTCTCAGGCCATGGGAGAGCAAAGAAAAAGGATTTTGAAAATCATGCAAGAGAGGTGGAGGAAAAATTGAGAAGAGAAATAAGAGTGATGCAAGAAAATCATGAAAGGCAATTGAACCTGTTAGTAAAGGAGTCCTGAAAGATGCTGAAGAAAATAACACCTTTAAAAATAGACTAATCTAAATGGCAAAAGAGATCCAAAAAACCAATGAGGAGAAGAATGCTTTAAAAAGCAGAATTAGTCAAATGGAAAAGGAGATTCAAAAGCTCACTGAAGAAAATAATTCTTTAAAAATTATAATGGAGTAATTGGAAGATAATGACTTTATGAGAAACCAAGAAATTACAAAACAAAACCAAAAGAATGAAGAAATTGGAGACAATGTGAAATATCTCATTGAAAAACAACTTCCCTGGAAAATAGATCCAGGAGAGACAATTTAAAAATTATGGGACTACCTGAAAGTCATGATTAAAAAAAAAAGAGCCTAGATATCATCTTTCATGAAATTTTTTGAGAAAAATTGTCATGATATTCTAGAATTAGAGGGTAAAACAAATATTGAAAGAATCCACTGATCACCCCCTGAAAGAGATTCCAAAAGAAAAACTCTAAGGAATATTGTAGTGAAATTCCAGAAATTCCCTGGTCAAGGAGAAAATATTGCAGGCAGCCACAAAGAAACAATTCAAGTATTGTGGAAATACAGTCAAGATAACACAAGATCTTGCAGTTTCTACATTAAGGGATTGAAGAGCTTGGAATATGATATTCCAGAAGTCAAAAGAACTAGGATTAAAATCAAGAATCACCTACCCAACACAACTGATTATAATACTTCAGGGGAAAAATTGGTCATCCAATGAAATAGAAGACTTTCAAGCATTCTTGATGAAAAGACCAGTGCTGAATAGAAAATTGGGCCTTTGAACACAAGAATCAAGAGAAGCATGAAAAGGTAAGCAGAAAAGAGAAATTATAAGGAACTTATTAAAGTTGAACTGCTTTCATTCCTACATGGAATGATAATATTTGTAGTTCTTAAAACTTTTCTCAGCATTTCAGTAGTCAGAAAGATTATATACATATATATGGACTGAGGGCACAGATTAAGATGAATAGGAAGGGATGATATCTAAAACAATAAAATTAAGTGGTCAGAGAGGAATATATTGGGAAGAGAAAGAGAGAAATGGGATGAGGCAAATTATCTCTTGTAAAAGAGGCAAGAAAAAGCTTTTTCAATGGAGGGGGGAAGGGGGGAAGGGAGAGGGGAAAAGTGAAGCTTAGTCTCACCACATTTGGCTTAAGAAGAGAATAACATACACACTCAATTTGGTATGAAAATCTATCTCACACTACAGGAAAGTAGGGGAGAAGGGGATAAGTGGGGTGTGGATGTGGGGTGATAAAAGGCAGGGTAAATGGGAGGAGGGACTAATTAGAAGCAAACACTTTTGGGAGGGACAAAGTCAAAAAAGAGAAGAGAACAAATGGGAGGCAGGATAGGATGGAGAGAAATATAAGCAGTCTTTCACTACATGACTATCATGGAAGCCTTTCATATGACTATACATGTATGGTTTATATTGAATTGCTTGCCTTCTCAGTGAGGATATGAGGGAGGAAGAGAGAGAAGTTGGAACTCAAAGTTTTAGGAACAAATGTTGAGAATTGTTTTTGCATGCAACTGGGAATTAAGAAGTAAAGAAAATGGGATACAGTTGCTCTACAAGAAAAGAGGGAAGATGGGGACAAGGGAAGTAAGGGGTATGATAGAAAGGAGGGAGGTTGGGGGGAAGTGGTAATTAGAATGCATGGTGTCTTGAGCTGGGGTTAGGGAGAGATGAGAAAATTTGAAACTCAAAATCTTATGAAAACGAATGTTGAAAACTAAAAATAAATTAAGCTTTCAAAAAAAGAAAAAATTTAATTCCTTGGACTAGAACAGGGGTGGGGAACCTATGACCTGGAGGTCACACATGGCCCTGTAGGTCCTCAAGTGTGACCCTTCAAATGAATATAATCTTCACAGAATAAATCTCCTTAATAAAAGGACTTAAATTGGAAATCAAGGGGATGCCCATCAGTTGGGGAATGGCTGAATAAATTATGGTATATGAATGTAATGGAATACTATTGTGCTATAAGAAATGATGAACAGGAAAACTTCAGAGAGGCCTGGAAAGATGTGATCTGATGCTGAGAAAAAGGAGCAGAACCAGGAGAACTTTGTGCACAGCAATGACCACAGTGTGAGAGAGTTTTTTCTGGTAGACTTGTAACTTCATTGCAATACAAGGACTTAAAAAAATTCCCTTTGATCTTTTAAGGCAAAATGCCTTCCACATCCAGAGAAAGACCTATGGAATTCAATCACAGAATGTAGCAGATCTTTTTTCGTGTGTATGTATTACATTTTGGTTTGTTATATGATTTCTCCCATTCATTTTAACTCTTCTATACAGCATGATTATAGTGAAAATGTATTTAATAGGAATGTATGTGTAGAACCTATATAAAATTGGGGAGGAAGGGGGCAAAAGAGGGAAAGGAGGGAAAATACCTAAGTTATATGGTAGTGATTGTAGAACACTGAAAATAAATAAAATTAATTTCAAAATAATTAAATAAAATAAAAAGACTTGTTCTGTAAAACTTGGATTCAGTCAAAAGGCCGTGATTCCCCACTCCTGAATAACCTCTAATGTCTCTTTGAACTCCAAATCTGTAATCCTAAAGTAATCCCCTCATACTCTAAAATTTGATTCTGATGTATCAGTGTATAGAATCATAGATTTAGAACCAAAAGGGATCTTAAATGGTATATAGTGAAATATCCTCACTTTAAGTATGAGGAAATAGATCCAGAGAACTCAAAGACTTGTCAAAAGTCAGGTCTATAAAACTTGGCAAAGCCAATATTGGAACCTCTGACTCTACAGTACTTTTTACAGAAATATGCTTCCAGATATGCAAGATTAATTCAGTGGAGGAGCTCTGATTATACTTGAGTCCACATTTTCAAAACATGAAGATGAAACTTTAGGGGCAAATCATCCAGAATGATGGAAATGACCTATGTAGCTGTTATGACTAGCCTCAATAGGACTTTTCTTGCACCATCAGCATCAAAAGTTTTGGTTTCCTCTGAAACTATGATAGAGCACTTTTCAAAATAAAGCAATTACAATATGATTTTATAATCTCAGATCTAATTTTATGCAATTTTTAATTGTCAGAAATAATTTTATTATTGCAAAAATATAAAGCAAATTACCATGGTAAAAAATGCCACATCATATCATGCATTTGTGATCAAGCTCATGTGACTGTATATTTTAGGAAGAGAATATTAAAATGACCTTCCTTTAGATCTTTAATACCTTCATAAGCCAAGGAACAAAGTTTTCAAGTCTATAACATTAATTTAGTATGCCCAAAAGTTAACTAATAACACAGACTAAGTTATGATTAATCATATGTGCTCTGTGGGGCTGTATATCATGTGTTCTACGGGGCTTATAGACTTTTGGGGAACAGAAGACATATATTAAAAGAAAAAGTTTAAAATAAAGAATTGTAACTAGAGATGTGGGAAAGGATGGGCCATCATCAAAGGAAGGAACTCCTAGAATTGAACTCTTTTCACTGCCACAGATTAGAGATTCCTTTGTAACTGAGAAATTAGCCTTAGTCATACAATCAATATGTGTCAGAGGCAGAGCGTGAACTCAGATCTACTTGGGCTCTCTATTCACTGGATCTTAATGTCTCTCTAGGAATAGAATAGCTAACTTCCAAAATAATGGTCTAGATGAAGTTTATATGATGATAGGTATAGAGAAGTATTAAGCTTGGGCTCTACTTCAAGCTCTATTGCCAATCTATGAGACCTTATGTAAGTCACATGAGCAGTCTGGAGTTTGAAATTTTTATCCAGGCAATAGTTTACTCCTATATATTATTAATGAGACATTCTAAACATTCCAATAAATATTTAATTGAAATTCTTTAACAAAAGCCAACTGTATTGTACTCTCTTGTACATATCAAATCCTTGGTTAAGTTGGAATACTCTAATTCAAATAAATTCAGGAAGCATTTGTTAAGCAACTTCTAGGTCCTAAGTGCTGCAAATTCATAGACAAAGAAAAAAACTGCCAACCTTTGTGTAACTTAGATTTCTAAAATAAAAAATAGTAATATTATTAAAATAATATCAATATTATCCCTTGGAATTTATTGTGGAGTTTTTTGTCCTCATATTACTGAATTGCTTCAGACAGCATTTGAAAAATAAGAAATGCAATCTGGGAATTGTCTTCTGTCTCAAGAATTAATGACCTTAGCCACCTATATAAAAAATGAAGATAACCCCAAACCAAATTCACTAATTTGCATTTGATATACTCACAGCAAAGCACCAAGAAGACCTGGGCAAACTTTGAAGATTGTATGTCCCCAATCCATTTTAAATATTGTTCCTGCCATATGTTATTATCCACAGAAGAGTTTGACTCTTCACTGTAACAATGCAACTTGACCTATTACAAAATCACAAAATAAATGCCTATACTTTATCAGAAGCAGGGTTTTCCTGACATTCAGAATATTCCTGGTAAAAATTGTTCCTGATTATGTCCCTATTCCCCCTTTTCTCACTACATTCTATTCCCTGTCTCCTACATTCCTACTCCCAGTCTTGGCTCCTCATTTAGGTGTTGCTGCCAAGTCATTGCCGTGTAACCTTCAGATTGGACCTTTGGATTAATTGGTTAGTTAAAAAATAACATCATGGTACAGATTGCATGGTACTAAAATGTACATTTTCTACATATTACCATAAATGGATTGAACCTGATAAACTCTATGGTCCTCTCTAGTTCAGAATAGCTATGATTCTAATCACACATGAGAACTCTGGAAATTCTAGAAGTTAAATGACAAATGAGGTCAACGAACTAAATTTTAGAACATGATAGACTAATCATATCAGAAATATTCACAGTTGCACAATCTAGCTAATTCACAATGACAAAGCACAAGGAAAATCAAATAACAGAGATAAAAAAGTACAAAGCATTCCAGTCTATAACAAGAATCTCTTTATAAACTAAGAAGTAAATTTCAGTAAGTTCTCTTGAAAATATCACAAAGAACTCTCAAATGAAATTTTAGCTCAAGCTGTACCACTGTCAGCTGAGTTCCTACAGGAGCCTAGTTTGAGAAGTTTAACTATTTGATAAAGAATATTAGGGGAAAAAAATCAGGATAACATCATGGCCTTCACACTGGAAAAAGGACAGTTAGTGATTTAGGAATTCAGACCTCAAATATTCACATACAGTGTTGGAGAAAACACCCTACTCAATTTTAACCCATATCTATTAATTTTACTATCTCCAAGGGTGGGAAACCTGTGTCTAGAGGCCACATGTGGCATCTAGGTCCTTGGGTGCAACCTGTTGACTGAGTCCAAATTTCAAGAACAAATTCTTTCCTTAAGGGGATTTATTCTATGAAGTTTGGATTCTGTAAAAGGGTTGCACTTGAGGACCTAGAGGACCACATGTGGCCTGAAGGCTGAAGATTACCCACCTCTGATATAGGTTCTCAACAAAAAAAATATAGGAATATCCTGAAAACACTCTAAATACAAGTAGAATTGTAATTAGATAAATTTGCCTTTTTAAGGAAAAAATACCTAAAATAACAGGCTGTGAGTTAGGTGTGGTTCGAATACTTATTATTGATCTAAAAACATTGAACTTTTTATTTAGGTGTACTAGAAAGAAACTAGCAGAAATTGTTCTAATAAAGGTTAAGGTCTTCCTTAAACATCCAACCAATCCGCCAACAAATGTTTACTACTCACCTGCTGCGTTCATGCACTGGGCTAGGACATAAGTACAGAAGGAAGTAATGTCAATATATTCACAATACACACACAAACAAACACACACACACACACACACACACACACGTTAAATACAAGATAACTTAGGAAAGAATTCCAAGAATTGGAGAGATCAGGAAGGATTCCATGTAAAAGATACTTGAACTGTACTTGAAAAGAAAGAGTGGGGCTTTTAGAGTCACAGATAAGGAGAAATATTATTCTAGATAAATGGAAGTCAGTCAGTGGCAGGTTAAGGAGCCCGAAGATAGAGCATTGAGTGTAAAGAACAGTGAGAAGACTTGCGGAGTTAGATTGCAGAGTACAGAATAGGGAATAATGCCCAAAGGTTAACTTATTCCTCTTTCTTCCTTAATCTGAATGGTAAATAAGTACCCAGGTCAATTACAAAATCCATTGGACTTACAAGTAAGCCATTAGAAAGGATAGATTCTGACTAACTCTGATGATTTGGGGGGATGGGGGGTGAACTAAGGATGTGTCTATACAAAGTATTTTAATTGTGTTTTAGAGGGATGTATAGTTAGCTGGAAAGGGAGACTGAATTCAGTCTCAGAGAAAAGTGTAGTTTTCTCTAAATGTGGTAAGGTGAATTTAAGCTTTGATTTCAAAGCATGTTTTGCATGTGGATATGTGCCCCTAAACTTTAGAGATAACTAAAGATCCTTTCATTTCACCTCAGACAACAGAATAAAGAAATTGTGGAGTATCATTAGCTGGTAATAAATGTTTAAACTTTTAATTTGTCACTAATATTTTATATTATTTATGTAGAAATATTGTTTTTCTCCTCCTCCTCCTCTTTGTCCTCCTTCTTTCCTCACCATATGTGATCTCTCTCTCCACTTGGAGCAAAATATCATTACATGAGGGTGTGCTATGCATAAGAATACACTTTTGGTAACATTTTATAAGATATTTTGGGGTTTGGGAGCTAGAGTTTTCATTATTTTGTATAATTTCTTTTCAAGCTGGGACAATTTACTTTTTTGTCCTGTGATGCTTTCATTTATGACTTCTTGAAATACAGTTCTGAAAAAAAACAACCTTTTAAAAAGTTCATTGTATCAAGAAGATGCCCATCTATTGAGGAATGGCTAAACAAACTGTGGTTTTTAATTATGATGGAATGTAATTGTGTTATAAGAAATGACAAGCAAGATGATTTCAGAAAAACCTTGAAAGACTTACATGAACTGAAGTTCATGAACTTACATGAAGTAAAGTGAGCAGAACCAGACACAGTTAACAGCGATATTATACGATAAAGAATTGTGAATGACTTAGCTATTCATAGCAATGCAATGATCCAAGACAATCCCAGAGGACTAATGATGAAGCATACTATCTACCTCCATAGAAAACTAATATGCTCTGAATACAAATTGAAGCATGCCATTTTTTTTTCTTTCTTTGTTTCTTCCTTTCTTTTTCAGTTTGGTCTTGAATGAAATAACTGATATGGAAATCTTTCACATGATTAACATGTACAAAATATATCAGATTGATTACCATCTGAGGGAGGAGGGAGATGAGGGGGGGACTGAATTTAGAAACCAAAACTTTTTTAAAATGTTTAAAAAATTGTTTTAACATGTAATTGGGAAAAAATAAAATATATCTTTTTAAATGTTAATTATCATTGCATTTTAAATGAAACTACTTGACTATGTCTTTAAACCCAAATCACTGGCTTTCATTGACTGGTCAATAATAGCCCCCAGCCCAACTCTCTATGGATCATTGTTTAGTTCTTTATGACTAGGAATGAATGCAAACAGCAATTATTTTCTGTTTTGGCCAAAAAAAAATACAGAAGGACTTCCCAGCTGTATGGAATACTCAAATTAAACTCAGAAGCTTCTCATGGTAAAAGGCAAAAAGGAAATTATTACAATCTCATGAGAAAGGGAACTTCCTGCAAGGCCATGAGTGGTGTCAGCAAGGGACTGCACCTGAGCAGAATACAATATGATATAGTCCCTAACGCAGAAACCCCCTAGCCTCTCTTCTCATTGGCTGGGAATCCAGGAGTAAAGTCTAAGTGCAGGAATCTATCCCAGAGACGAAGGACTTGGAAAGGATCGTTACTCACCAATGAGGGTTTTGGTTACCAAATGTGGAACTTAAGGGAAGAATGTTGATGTGGCATTAAGGCAATGGTGAAGGAGAAAGGTACACCAGTTCATGTGACCACAACTTTAGTGGTTCTCCTCCATCCTGGAGCATTTTATTTACCTAAGGGGGATACTTAGTTATTTTAGCTTTGGAAGGAGTGGTGGAGGTTTTGGGAAATTCATGCCTAAGGTATCTTCACTTAACCTGATTTCACTCAATCCCTCCTCTTATTTTTGTCCCTGTGAAGACCCCTCACACCACTCTCAGAAGGTTGCCTCTGCTAAATCATCCTCCCTATCTTCTTCTCCACTATCTTCAATTGGTATCCAGCCTTGACTCTTTAGGAGCATGAGTCTAACTGACCCTTCAGCTTTAGTTTCTGGCCTAATCATCTTTGAAAGGGAATCTTGGACTAGTCTGGTTATTAGTTGTATCGTGCAAGGAAGACAAATTGGAAGGAATATAACTCCACTGATGGACCATAATAGCTGTTTCCACCAGCTATCTCCAAACCAGGACCACCAGGAAGTGCTAAATGGTGATGTCCAACCCTGAACTGGAAAATGAACCAATTTTTTAATATTCCTAGTGATTTCTTTTACTGCCTTTCCATTGTCATCTATTTTCATACAGCAGGTGGGAGAGATTTAGCTTCCCACAATCTCCCTTTATTTTCTTTATTAAAATTCCTATTTACACACCTAAATCCAATAAACACCTCCTCACATTCTTTCCCCTATTCTTCCCTTCATCTATCCCTTTTCCCTTTATACGACTATGGGAAGGAAGCAAAGTTGATCGACACATCGACAAATTACAAGGGGGCAGTCCCCTTTCATAAGTACAAATACAGAGGTTCAAAATACAAAGGTAAATCAATGCATTATGCATTCAGAGGTTTCATCTCATACAGCGGTCTGGAGAGGAATATCATCTGATGCACTTTTCTGGTCTAGATGCTCATTCACACCATCTTCAGCACAGCATCTCAGCATCTTCTTCCCTTTATCTTCTTGTAGAAATCCAGATTGTCTCCTCTCCTACAAAACTGACTTTAATATAATTTTAGATGACCATTCCTAATTTTTATGCACTTATCACTCTAACAAAATCAAAATTAAAACTTTGGCCAATTGTCATGTTTAAGAAATTCACAATAGAACCCAGTATTTACATTTTACATTAATTCACTATTCATTTCCCCCATCAGGAAGATGAGATTTCACTAAGGAGTCAATACTAGGCTCCAGTACTTACACAAATACAATAAATAATCATTTTTAACACAGCATAAATCACATCATAAAACGATTCCAACTTCTGGTCATGTGATGCTTCTTTTAAAGCATTTACAGTATAGACCACAGACTATTCTTCTTTTACCATTAACCAACTGAGACAAAATAAAAACTATGTATGCTAACTCCACAAGCCCTTGACCTGATTGTCTCTACATTTTTACTAAGAATTAAAGGATTCTAATGTATTGCTGTTAAGCCTGAAATCTCAAGTCTAGTAGCTCAATTTTAGACTTAACCTCACATGTTCCCCTACCAACAATCTATTATTTAATAGATCTGGTATTAAACTTACAAAACTTTTGATTCTAGGAAACTGCCACTAAGAATAGGGACGTTTCAGGGAAACAACATCTCCTTAACTTCATATCAATTCCAGGCTGAAGTAGGATTCTCCTGACTTAATTCAGTAGATTGTCAACTGGCATTCGGCCAGGAGAATCCTACCTCAGCCCAGACTGAACAGTCACACTCCCAACATTCCCATGAGATCACATTTTTGCAGTTCATACCAGCATCTCACAGGTTTGCTGGCATCATGGATCAGTAGCTCAGACCTCCTTTCTTGTTATCCATACCTGGAGTTAGACTCAAAAGAATAGTCAGTTAATAGTCCATAAAATCTTCAAATAGCAAGCTCCAATAATCAGTTTCAGATTTGACTATAATTTCACATTGGCTAAGGAACATTTTTTGAAGCAAGTATTAAGTATCTTACATGCCTTTCTACACTTTTCCTAGTTCCTGATTAAATAACAATCAGAAAATCAAATTTACCATTAAAACCTTAAGTTATTGCCCTAATAGATTTACTTCTTTTTCCCAAATTACTCTGTCCCTGTCTAACCATGTTCAATCTAAAAGAATGAGCTACATGAATTATAAGTTGCATTACATTTATATTTTGGTTTCCTTTCCTTTACCTAATTATTCCCATAATATTCAGAAAGAATGTTCTATTTCAGGGATTTTATCTTTGACAAGTTCTTACTAGAGTACCCATTTACCCAACTAATTGAAAACAGCAAGATTCCACTGCTTGCCTTGTGCTGACATTTTAAACTATCTGCTTTGGTTATAGAAATTTGCCATGTAGATGAAAAGCAAGGACCTAATTGGATATCATCTGCACCTTATAACCAGACTCAGAAATAGCCAAAGGGGAAAACATTCCTTTTCAGAGGAACACAATGGGTAAACTGAGCCAGAAGGATTCCATCCCACACTAAGGACAGGACTGTCCCCTGAAGTCAATTTCTCCCTGTTACATTCCTCTCTGAGAAGTGATGGTTCCAGAGGCTTTTATCAAATGGCAGTTTCACTAATCAAAAATTTTACCAGGTTTTACATCTTAAATCTTAAATTTCTCCTAAAAACCAATCACTAGTGATTATTTATCACCACAACAAATTCCTTATTTAGGGACTCCATCTGAGCCCAAATTAGCTCTTAAGAAGTCCTTCTGTAATGACTGGACTTCAAAAGGAAAGGGGGATGCATCCAGGAGGCTTTTTCTCTTCACATTATCACAGAGCCTCCAAGCCATAAAATTCTTGGTCTCCTTTATCTTGTCCCTTATCTTCCAACCCCCCATAAACTCTTTAGTTATTATAACAAATTAACTTACAAATATAAATTTGGTAGGTAGGTCTTTCAAAAATAATACAAAACATTTTACAAAACATTTCTTCCTATAACAATGACTTCCTCTTCTAAGAACAGTTTACAATTTATCACAAAATCCTCACGAACCTAATTGGCAAAAATTACGAGATCTAAAATGCAAGCCTTTTCACATTTGCCCATAAGTTTCCTTTCACAAACATATTTTTGTAATTGCTTGATTCATAGCAAACACAATTTTAGTTAAAACTTCCTTCCTAACAGTAGAAATAAACTTTTTAACATACTTAATACATCCTTAGATGGAACAGGCTTGAAAATCACACCTATATATAAAAATATATTTTTTCCCCAAGGATTCTCATTTTTTCAATAGGAATTCTACAACACAGAAGCTCTTACACAGAATTCATAAGTTTCCTTTAACCAATTTATCATTACTTTAAAAGTGCAATTCCTAATATAACAACATATAGATGGATTACCTAAAATTTAAACTTATTTAAGTTTATTTAAAACTTTAAAAAAAGAAGCCGTTAATCCATTCAACTGAATGCATTTCCACATCGCCTTGGACAGTAATTCATCTCCTTACCACCATGTGGGTACATTCTATCACTGATATCCTTTCAGATAGAGTCATCTTAAATTTGATTGAGCTATTGATTATTAAATCAAGTTACATGATTTTTCTGTCTTCTTAAAATACTTCCTCACACTCTACCCTCACTACTTACTGAAACCTTCTTGAAACTAACCTATCCAGAACTATTCAGACTTTCTTATCTGACTTTCATATCTTCAATAAAAACCCTTATTCATCCTTTCAAGTGTCTCAATCCCATTACTCAGATTATCCAGTTCCTTCACATCTTAACTATAACTACCTGCACTGGAATCCCTTCCTAGCTTAAATCTACCATTATATAGCAAACATCAGCATTTTCACTGCTTATTTAAGTTTCAAATTATCAAATTTCTATTATAGCCTTTTAAAATATATATATATACATATATATATATATATACATATATATATATATATATATATGTAACAAATGCCAAATTTGCCCTGCAAGGAGGTTTGTTTGGTTTTTTTTAATTAATCTGATTCAAAACTTTTTGAATCTGGGAAAGTCTTTCTCCCTCTGGGGAGAGGCAGACCTCACTTAAAGGAGGATCTCTTTTGTAATGGATGGAAGAGGGGGAAGGGAGTACAAGGTCCAGGCACACAAAATACCCCACCATCCAACCCATATCCTCCCCTTCAAATAAACCAAATACTCACCATTTCTTCCAGCTTTTTTGTTCGTTAAAAAGAACCTTAGAGGTTAAGAGCCTAACAATTTAACTTATCAATAGAGCCACATATTTTTTAAGTTGAATACTCCAAAAAGAGCAAAAATCTTTCTTTTCCACCTTTACAGAAACTGGTCAAGGTTCTAGAATGTAGAAAGTTTTTTTTAACAATTTAAAAAGTTTTCAAACCCTCTATTAACACCATTCATGGAACAGATCAAGCCAAACAGTTTAACACAAATTGACCTGCTTCTGGCAGCCGTAGGGTTGCAAAAGAGCTTTCTTCCTTTGGCTTAATTCACAACCAGATTTAACTGCTGGCACACCCACTCCTCAGAAGACACTTACCCTGGCCTGTTTGCATTTTCTCCCAGCAGTATCCCTGCCCAAACCAAACAATAATAATCATTTTCTTCTTAGCTTTCCCTTTATATTTTGCTGTTTCATCACAATTGCTAAGTCTATTCCCCAAGGAGCTATCCTCCAGGAACGTCCAGAAATGAATTTTTGGGACCAGCCCACTTTAATTGTCCCCTTCCAATGGCTCACAAAATCTTGCCTCCAAAAAAGCTCACTTAATCTTGCTATGAGAAGTCTGGAGGGGGTGGTGGAATTTACAACCAACCCCTTCCTTGCCAATCACCCAGGGGTGCTCACTTGATCTTGCTATGAGAAGTACATTCAAGCTCATAAGATCTCGCTTGCCGAGGCTGTGCATACAACTCACATGACCAATATTCTGACTGGTCTTCCTGGTGGAATTAATCAGCCCTGTCTTCACTCTGGAGTCTCTTTATTTTAATTTTTGCCTCTTCCAAGTTCCTCTCTTTGGGTGTTTACCTAATCAGAGTCGGATCTCACAAACCAATTTCAAGGACCTCCAAGAAAACCTTGGTTGGAGCCTGGTCTCTGTTAATGATCTGGGAGACCCCTGACAAAGGGGAGTACTCCCAGGATAAGCCCAAAAACTGTGTGGTATACAGCGACCCTTATTCAAAGTAAACTCAAAGGTTTCTCAAGGTAGAAGGCAAAAAGGAATTTATTACAATCTCATGAGAATGGGAACTTCCCGTGAGACCATGAGTAGTGTCTGCAAGGAAGTGCACCAGCGCACAGCAGAGTACAACATTATATAGTCCCTAACACAGAAGCCCACTAACCTCTCTTCCCATTGGCTGGGAATCCGGGAGCAAAGTCTAAGTGTGGGAATCTACCCCAGAGAAAAAGACCATGGAAAGGATAGTTACTTACCAATGAAGGTTTTTGTTACCAAATATGGAACTGAAGGGAAGAATGTTGATGTGGCACTAAGGCAGTGGTGAAGAGGAAGGGTATGCCAGGTCTCCTGACCACAAATTTGGTGGTTCTCCTCCATTTTGGAGCATTTTATTTGCCTAAGGGGGATACTTAGCTATTTTAGCTTTGGCAGGAAGGATGGAAGTTTTGGAGAATTCATGCCTGAAGGGTCTTAACCCGATTTCACTCATCAATCAAGATTGATATTTTTCTCATCATAACCTAGGCCATATTTTGCTTCAATTCTTACCTGGTCTTTAGTCATTGAATGGGCATTGCCTTAGATAGAGACCTGAGAAAGTCCATAATTTAGAAAGGCCAAGGTCACCCACTGAATCATGGGCCATTGCCAGTTATTTTGGCTTTTGCCTCCCCACTAGAATTGAATAACTCTGGAGGAGAGAGTGAGGCTGATGACTTTGTACACTTCTGCCTCACTTAAATCCAGTTCATGAAAAATTCAAGACAAAATTCTCATGATGTCTTCAAGAATAAAGGACAAATAGCAGCAATATTTTTATAGTATTTGCTTACTTGTAAGTATTACATTATTCCTGTTTTCCTATATCCATTTTGTGGTGTTTGCTTGAAGGAGTATTTGAAATTCTCAGTGTTAAATTTGGGTGTTGAATGATCAACTTAATCTCATGATACATTAACAATATTTTAATAAACACTGTAAAATGTTTCTTGAGTACTATGAAGATTCCGCTTCCTCCTCATCAGCAGTCATTTGACAAATACCTGTACTTGTGTTTTTGAATCCCATTTGTCCATAGACATAACTAGAAAAGAGTGGCTAAGACCACCAGGTGCCAATCTGGATAGGAAGGAATGCTTATTTTCTTTGGTTTAGAAATGTCCCCATACCCCTTGCCTTGCTTGCTATCAGCCAGAAGGAGTTGGGAAGTAGAATATGGGGTGCAGCGGGTGGAACAATTCACCTGTAATATGGGGACAATAATGGCACTTACTTCCCAGGGTTGCTGTGAAGATAAGCTGATATAGTATATATAAGGCAATTAACAGAGTCCTGGTTCATAGGAAGCACTAAATAAATATTAGCTATCACTATAATTACAACAGGAATTTATATAGAATTTTCAGGTTTGCAAAGTACTTTATATATGAGGTGATTTGAGGTAATTCTCACACACACACACACACACACACACACACAAAGCATGTGAAGTATTATTATTATTATACCCATTTCATCAATGATGAAGCTATGTGATATAATAAAGAAGAAAAAGATTTAAGTGATTTGCCCTAAGTCAGATGCTAATAAGTGTTGGAAGTTAAATTTGAACTTAGATTTTCCTGAGCCCCAGTCTAGCACTCTGTCTCCTACCTGCCTAGAATAACTAGCATGCAAGCACTTGAGACTGAATTTTATATGTAAATAATAATTCTATACGTGTATGATAAGGGACACGGGTTTGTACACACAAGAAGATATATTAATAATTCTTTCACTATTATTCATACATAAAGGGGATGTGTCTAACATACTGGATGAATTTTGAGATGTTTTTCCAGTAGTGGTAATGGGTTTGCTATGAGTACTTTGAGATGATTGCCTTGAGTTTGGAGTGCAATGACCACAGAATAGAATTTTGTGCGTATCACAATAAGATGGTAGAATTTTGTGCTCATGGGGTTCCAGAAACAGTAAGTACACCAATAGCATTTGCTTCCTGGACCACGTTAGCTTGCTAACAGTGAATGATTTATAATCATTTAAAAACTTTTATTGATGCCTTTTTTTCTGTTATTTAGCATATATCCAGACATTTTCAAATGAAATAACAATTCCTAAGTGACCCAGAGTATTTACAGTCTTGCTTTTTGCAAAAGTACCAGCTGCATATTGAAGCAGTAGCATGTAGTGGCTAATTTGTTTTGCTTAAAATCAAGAACAATTGAGTTCAGACTACAAATACACAGACATGATCAAAAAAAGAACCTTGACATCATCTTTCATGAACTTATCAGGGAAAACTGCCCTGATATTGTAGAACCAGAGGGTAAAATAAATATTGAAAGAATCCACCAATCACCTCCTGAAAGAGATCCAAAAAGAAAAACTCCTAGGAATATTGAAGCCAAATTCCAGAGTTCCCAAGTCAAGGAAAAGATATTGCAAGCTACCAAACAGACACAATTCAAGTATTGTGGAAATACAATCAGGATAACACAAGATCTTGCAGCTTCTACATTAAAGGATCAAAGGGTTTGGAATAAAATATTCCAGAAGGCAAAGGAACTAGGATTAAAACCAAGAATCATCTATTCAGCAAAACTGAGTATAATACTTCATGGGGAAAAAATGGTCATTCAATGAAATAGAGGACTTTCAAGTATTCTTCATGTAAAGACCAGAGCTGAAAAGAAAATTTGACTTTCAAACACAAGAATCAAGAGAAGCATGAGAAGGTAAATAGGAAAGAGAAATCATGAGGTTCTTACTAAAGCTGAGCTGTTTACAATCCTACATGGAAAGATAATATTTGTAACTCTTAAAATGTTTCTCAGTATTTGGAGAATTGGAGGGATTATATACACATTGACAGAGGGCACAGTGTGAGTTGAGTAGGAAGGGATGCTATGTAAAAAAATAAAATTCAAGGTTGAGAGGAATATATTGGGAGGACAAAGGGAGAAACGGAATGGGGAAAATTATCTCTCATGAAAGAGACAAGAAAAAGCTTTTTCAATGGAGGGGAAAAGGGGGGAAAGTGAGAGGGAAAAAGTGAAGCTTACTCTAATCACATTTGGCTTAAGGAGGGAATATCATCCATAGTCAATTTGGTATGAAAATATACCTTACACTGCAGGAAAGTAGGGGAGAAGGGGATAAGTGGGGTGTGAGGGGGATGATAGAAGGGAGGGCAAATTGGAAGGGGAGGTAACTAGAAGTAAACACTTTTGAGGAGAGACAAGCAAGAGAATAGACTAAATGGGGGCAGGATAGGATGGAGGGAAATAGTCCTTCAGAACATGACTTTTATGAAAGTCTTTTGCATGACTACACATGTATAACGTATATTGAATTGCTTATGTTCTTAGTGGTGAGTGGGGAGGGAGGAGGGGAAAGAAGAAAATGAATATTAAAAATTATTTTTACATGCAACTGGGAAATAAGAAATACAGGTAATGTGGTATAGAAGTACATCTTGCCCTACAAGAAAATAGAGGAGTTGGTAATAAGGGAAGGGAGAGGTGTGATAGAAGGGAGGGCAAATTGGAGGAAGGGGTAATCAGAATGCATGATGTCTTGGGGTGGGAGGAGGTGAGAGATGTAGAAAAAATTTGGAACTCAAAATCTTGTGGAAAATAAAAAGAAAGAAAGAAGGAAAGAAAGCATAATTTTAAAAAAAGCAATTTGGATGCTATAACATTTGGTGTATATAGGTTTAGCATTGCTATGATTTCATTGTCTATGATTCCTTTCAACAAGATATTTTTTTACTGCTTATCCCATTTAATTAGGTCAGGTTTTCTTGCTTTTGCTTTGTTTGAGACCATGATTGCTATTCCTGCCTATTTCATTTCAGCTTCCATAACAGATTCTGCTACAGACCCTTATCTTAAGTCTCTGTATGTCACTCTGTTTCAAATATGTTTCTTATAACCAACATTGTGTTGGATACTGGTTTCTAATCCATTCTGCTGTATATTTTCTTTTTAATGGTGAATTAATTTCATTTACATTCACAGTTATGGTTACTAACTGAGCATATTTTCTTTTGCCCTTATAATAATAATATTCTTGTAAGTTAAATATATCATCTTTCCATATGGAAAGATAAACAGGACCTCTTTGAGTCACTTATGATTTCCATGATTTTATGCTTTGCTTGCGTGTTGTTTCCAAAGTCAAATTTTCTATTCATCTCTAATCTTTTCATCAGGAATGCCTTTATCATTAAATATCTATTTTGTCCTTTGAAGGATTATACTCAGTTTTTCTGGGTGGGTTATTCTCAGTTATCTTCCTAGATCTTTTGCCTTCTTGAATATCATATTCAAAGACTTCCACTTCCTTAATATGGTAGCTGTTTAACCTTGCTTGATCCTGACTATGACTGTTTGATATTGGAATTGTATCTTTCTGGGGATTTGAAGAATTTCCTCTTTTATCTGGGAGCTCTGGAATTTGGCTATAACATTCCTGTGAGTTTTCATTTTAGGATCTCTTTGAGATGGTGATCAGTGGATTCTTTCCATTTTTATTGTTCTCTCTAGTTTAAGGATATCAGGGTAATTTTCCTTGACAATTCTTGAAATGTGGTGTCATGGCTCTTTCTTTGATCATGGCTTTCAGCTAATCCAATAGTTCTTAAGTTATCTCTCCTTCATCTATTTTTCCAAGTTATGTTTTTCTAATAAGATAAGGCATATTTTTTCTTTTTTAATTTTCAAAATGTGTTTTATTGTTCCTTGAGATGTTATGCTCCTTGATGAGTCATTAGCTTCTACTTTCCAAATTCTAATTGTTAAGGAATTATTTTCTTCAGTGAGCTTTAGAACCTATTTTTCCATTTAACCAAGTCTACTTTTTAAGGAGTTGTTTTCATCAGCGAACTTTTGTACCTTTTTTCCATTTAATCAAATCAGTTTCTTCAGGTCTTATTTTCTAAATTATGTTTTGAGTTCCTGTAACCAAGCTGTTAAATGTCTTTTCATAATTGTCATCCTTTGTTTATGTTTCTTTATCATTTTTTATTTGATTTTGAAAATCACTTTTTTGCTCTTCCAGGAATTCTTCTTGGGCTTCTATACAATTCATAATTTTGTTGGAGGTTTTGCATATAGTTGTTTTGACTTGGTTGTCTTTTTCTGAGATTGTGTCTTCATCATCCTTATAACCATGGTAGGTTTTTATGTCCAGGTTCTTTTTTTATTGTTTGCTATTTTTTCTCTCCTGTTTCTTGATGTGGAATTATATGTTAATATCAGGTTCCATTCCCAGCTTGTGTTGGGGCAGGAGGGGTACTGCCTCAAGCTTTAGACTTTTTTTCAGTGCTATTTTCATAACTAGCTCTGGGTTTTACACATTTTCAGTGTTTGCAATGTGGTGTGATCATCTCCAGCTTGAGAACTCCCAAAGCTAATGCTAACTTTGTCACCACCAACTAGTTCTTATAGCACTAATGTGATATTCACAGCACCCACAGTAGCCATGAATATTATGATGCAATTCTGAATCACAAAATACAACATATCTCTACATGAAAGACAGAATCAAAACATTTATTCAGATACCAGAAAGCCAAATCCACCTTAGTGACAAAAATCTATGCACAATAACAATGCAGAGAAAGAAACCATCCCCACACATTCCCAGTGCTAGGCTTCCCACAAACCAGCTCCATTAAACAAATCACAAGCAGGCTTCACTTAAACAAAAAACAAACAAGTTTCCCTTAAACAAAATGCCCTTCTCACACTCACAGCCACCTGTGAGCCTCCAAATCTTCTTCCCACTGCCCCTATTTTAACAAATGAGATATTAGGATAAGAGATTTATTATAGGAATGGACCTTCCAGGTCCTACTGCCTAACCACCTCGTTATGCATATGGTAAAACTTTCAATGAATTTAAGTGAGTTGACCAACGAGTCCTCACAGATAATAAGTGATAAAAATGGGATTTTAATTCAGGTTCTCTCTCTCCTAATTCAGAATTTTTTCCATTGAATCACATTGCCTCCCCTAATTTTACCTCTCTTATTTAGATCAACATTAACAGTAACAGCTTAAAATAACCCTCTTAGAGATGGGTATAAGTTACTAATAATAAGAAATGGGGGGGGAAAAGCTTTTCTGAGGTTTTATTACTTGTAAAACTGGTAAAGATGACAAATATAAAATGAGATTAGTCACTTTTGCAAGTATTATAGGACAATTGATGTAGTTGTAAATTGGTCTCACAATTCTTGAAAGCTATTTGTATTTCTGCTAAGAAAGTGACTACAAATTCCCTGTCCTTTCACCCAGAAAACCTGTTTCTCAGAAGATAGTAGACATAGAGGACAAAGATATAAAGGTTCTATAGACACAGAAATATTTATATCAACATTTCTTGTTACAAAAAAGTACTTGAAGTAAAATATAGGCCTATGGAATGGGGAATGGTTTCATAAATAACAGTACATGGATATAATGAAATGTTATTATGCTGCAAGAAATAATGTCCATGATAAATAGAAAAGCATGGACTGATGCAAAGTAATGTAAGCAAAGCCAAGAAGAGAATATGTACAACAATTATACCAGTATCAATGAAAAGAAATACGACAACAGTAATAAAAGCCAAAAACATGTCATTCTACTGAGCAAACTTGGATCCAAAGAAGAGACACTGTGTGGAAATGGACCTCATTGCCTTCGAGACACGGGTGAGATTTTCTGAACTGTTATTTTCCCTCTCATTCAATGAACATTGTATACAGACAACTGTTCTGTTCCTGGTGTCTCTCCTGGAGTTGTTGGGCAGCAAATATTATGTCAGCCACTCCCAGTCCCTTTGTGAAGTCATTTCCCAGGTGAAGGATCAGTCTATTAAGAAGGACTCTGGCAAGAATCTTGCCAGCAATGACTGAGATACCCAAACCGTGGTTATCACAGGACAACCTATTTCCTTTTCCTTTACAGAACTAGAGGCATGCCTGAACTCCGGGGGGATAATCTCCTCTTGTCGTGTGACCTAGAAGATCAGTCAGCTTTTGTATGAGCAGTGGACTGCCTGCCTTGTAGATCTTAGGTGATAGAGAATCAACACCACGAGCTTTGCTGCAGGAGAGGAGTCTAAGGGCATTCAAAGCATCTCCTTCAGTTGGAAGTTTGGTTAGAGAGGGACTGACTTCAACATGAGATATATGATCAAGGACTTCAGAACTGGTTGATGATGATCAGTTGAGAACATCATAGAAGTGTTCAGCCCATCTCTCAAAGATCATGTCTGTATTACTAATGGATGTAGTTCATCAGTACTGAGTAGCTGAGATGCATCATTGGTATTTAACCCATAAATAGCCATCAGGGAATCGTAAAAGTGCTTTGGATTGTTACTATCAGTGTAAAACTAAATTTCATCTACCTTCTTACTAAAACAAGAAGCCTACATTTCTCCCTTTGTTCGCACTTTATTTTGATGGAATTAAATTCTGCATTCTAAGAGAAGTATGAACTAGGCTGTTGGTAAACCCTAAGGAGTTCTCATTTCATTTGTGACTTCTGAATTTCCCTACCATTTTTCTGACACCAGTCCTGATGTTTGTGAGTACTGTGGCCCAAATGAGTAAATTCTGTGCTATGCTACCAAATTTCTGAAAGCAGCCCTCTCCTCTTCTGTTTCACTTCTGCCAACCATGTGTTGGCTGTTTTCCCCTTCAAGTAAATAATAAATTGTTCAGAAAGAAAAAGAATTCTAATATATTGACATTAAATAGACTAGTAGTCATCTTGCCTTGGGGCTACTGCTTCTGTTGAATGTGAATATTAAGCTTGGAGAGGATAAATCTCTGATCAGTATAGCACTCTATACCACACATGGCTTTCATCATTGTCACATCCTTTGTGTTTTCCTTACAAAGATAGTCTAATAAATGTGAATGTTTATTGCAAGGGTGAATTTATGAATTTTTATTGCATTTAGGTAAATGGGACTGTTTTGTGAATTTATTATGGTTCGGATTCGCTCCTGTAAATGACACTGGGACACAGCGGTTAAAAGTGAAAGTAAAATTTAATTATGCACAATTATATAATACTAAGAAAATGGATAATAATAATATGGGAATAGCTAAACTATTAAAATAACGAGTAGCACTTTGAGATTTAAATAAAAAATCATACCAATGATGATTAGTATCAGAAGTAACTAAATGTGAGGCCTCGAGAAGTTGATTTACAACTATGTGAGTCTGAATTCGATGTTCGTTTAAGGCGCGCTGATTAGACTCTAATATTCTTTTCAGGACATAAGATCGATTGAGAATATCAATTAAAGGTTGTAAAGATAGAGAAATCTGAGGGAGAGATAACATTTTGGGTACCCATGCTAAATTCTGAACAACATCTGTATCAGGGGAAAAAATACAAATCATCACCCTGCCAGAGTAAAAAGGAAAATACAAAGGTTAGAAGAATGCAGGAGAAGGCAGGGCTCCAACTGCCGGGTCCTCATCCCGCACACTGCACCTTTATCAGTACCGATACAATCATTTAAGGTATGAGTTACATTTTTTATACAAGGAATAAGTTGCTTACAAAGACACCAAATACCACAAATAACAAGAAGTATACACAATATAAGAAGAATAATAGAAATAGGTAAAGAAAAAGGTATAGAAAAAAAAAATCACCGATTCAGGGGAGCACCAACTCTTAACAGTCACGGCTGGGGAATCCCGGTTCACAGCCTTTGAGTCCCAAACGGGAAGGTCCCAGGCAGATCGTCATCTCCATGGGTGAGATTCCAAAGAGGCTCTGAGGCTCGCTAGCTAATATAGGTCTTTAAACAAAGAAGGCACTCAGCCAACTAGTCTTAGCAATAGGATTCTGCATACGGGGCACATACATGGCTTAAAATGGGAAATAAGTCAATTAATCAACTGAGTGGAGTGTTATGGCTTGGAGCAAGAAACAGACTGCTCTTTGATGTTTTAACGAGAGTATGCAGGAGGGGAATAGCCAGATCCCCTTGCATAAACAATTCCAGGACGGCCTAGTTCCTAGAATTACTATCCAGGTCTGTTAGCTTGAGCCAAGTCATAAAGTTCACAAAGCAGTTACATTCTCACGGGCCTGCATTTCAGTTCCTGGTCCTCATATCAATTAGGGTGAACTTGTTTTATATAAGAATTTTAATTCTTTATTCAGGGACACAGCATTTGTGATGAGGAGGTCTTCAATAGTAAGGGACCATTGCTATTAATGTTTCTGACTCCATTCTTCCAAGAACTCCCTGCCATTTCTATAGTCTGTGTCTATTCTGACATCCATTAAAGTCCCTGAAAATTACAAGTTTGTCACCTTTTAACACATTAATGATGAAGGTCTTCTGGTCTTCACAAAATTTTTCTTTGACCTTATCAGAGTTCATCAAAATGGGAATATAGGTATGGCTGAAGTGACACAGCACTTCCTTTAGCTGGCAATTCTACTAACATGAACTTGTCATTCCCTTCTTTTTAGAAGGCTACAACCTTATTGATCTGATTAGATTTGATTAGGCAACCTACATCAGCTTCATGGCACTCCAGAAAAACTGTCATTCAACTCTGACTTTGGTGAGCTGGCCTTGATTTTCCAGCCTTGTTTCACTCAAGCCTGCTTTTTGAATGTGAAACCTCCTGAGTTCTCTCTCAGCAAGAGTTGTTTGTCTTTCAAGTCTGTTTTTTTATTATCCATAAGAATGTGCACATTCCATGTACCAGTGGTAAATGGAATCATCTTCACAAAAGTTTTTGTACTTTTTTTTCTGTTATTTTGTTCATTGCTTAAAACTACCAATTTCTTCTCTGTGATCCATACATAAGGTGTCCTAAAAGGCTTAATACAGTTTGAGCTCTTAAAGCTAAAAAATTACCCAGCTATCATTTATGGCCACAGTAAACTCTTATCTTCCTCCAAAATGCTGAGTCATGATGAATAAAGTAGGAAACAGTGATAAGTTTTTCAATTCTGTCCCTCATTCAAAGGAACTAACTCAGCAAAGGTGAAGAGAGCCCCTTGGTGGCCAGAGAGCTACAGTAAGAATGAAGAAGCCCTTTGGACATTTGCTCACTGTGTGACCTTAGGCAAATCACTAAGCCATAGTTTTCTCATCTTTAAAATAGGGGTAGCAGTAGCATATATCTCAGAGTTGTAAGACTCAGATGAGGCAACATGTAGAGTGTGCTATTTAGTTGTGGGGGAAAGCACAGAAATCTCACAGAAATGGGAATACCCAAAGACTACTGTCCTGTTCCCTTTGCTGATATTCATCAGAGAAATTAGTTCACACAGTAAAGAGGCTGAGGAAAAGCAACTATTACTTTTGACAAATATTGCAATATTTTATATTATTAATTTAATATTATTATTAATGTTAATAATTTAATACTACCAATACTAATTTAATTATTAATTTAATGTTATTGCTATTATTTTAAATAATTAAATTATGAATTAATATGCATGTAATAAACTATGTTCTAGACTACCTATAGGTTTGACAAAATGATTTCTTAAAGATTTAAGTTTAAAATCTGGATCTTCTCTTACAAAGAAGCACTTTCATTTTATTTTTTCCTATGAATTGGTTCATCCAATCACAGTCTAGTATGCAAATGATCCTCAGTCAGTTCAGATTAAAAGAGACAAATAAAGCCAAGGATTCAAACAGTACAACATTGCTCAGTCTCTTGACTATTTGACTTTACTTGTGTCTCTAGGACCAGCCCAGAAATGTCTTCTAAGGAAAAGCCCTCAGGGAATCCAGCAGAGGGGACCATACCTGCCCCACTCACCAACCTCAAAATTGAATATACTAAGGTTAGTAGATTCAAACTGCATATCTGTTACTTTAGCTTAGGTAGGTGAAAATATACTTATTTTAAAAGTGGGAAGGTTAAATTGGCCTAATTTAAAGTACATTACATGAATTAACAGTGGCTTTGCATGATGGGACTTCAGATGAAGAATCTTATTCATAGAAGATATTAGACAGGAAAAATAACCTTATTCAATTTTCTCTGGATTCTGATGGTCAACCGTATTTTCTTGTCTTCTTATAAGAAATAGTGCAAGTCACTTAAGGACCATAATTAACCACTGTGTAATTTTGTAGGGATGAATGTGGGGGAGCAAGTAATAGTGATGGATAATTATTTGAGAGAAAAATTGAAGGAAAGCCAGTTACTGTATTGTACTGTATTATGAAAACATTAATTCATCTCACTAGATACAGTTACTGCTTTTGAAACAGATAGCTAGCAGCAGACTAACTGGCATTAGTAGGAACATAGAGTCTAAGCAGATCTCCAGCCTAAAGTGAAACTAAAATATGGCTCCAACTTGTTGAGTCTGAAAATGTGTCTACGATGTGTGCTCGTTCCAAACTGTTATATAATAGCCTGCAAGTCAAATCAGAGGACCTATGAACAGAGATTTTTTTTTTCCCCACCCAACTCACCAAAGTTAGGATGATTTGTTATATAATTTGCAACTGATTTCAGCTGTAATGGATGGCAGAAGATAATAATGCTTGTGTGTGAACTCTATAGACAACTTTCTGAACAAATCAATTTTAATGACAGAGAAATTGGGAAAGGGGAAAGATCTTATTTGCAGCCTTAGAGATCTAAAGCATTTTAAAATGTAGCATATTTCTCCTTTCATAAAAGTATTACAGTCTTTTTTTGGAAAGTGTCAAACTCTACAGATCATTCTTTTCAAAAAATGCTTTATTGGGGGGTATAAATTTTCTTTTAATTTTATTTCAAAAAAATGTTTTATCAAGTTAAGAGAGACAATGAATTCCATAAAGATGTATAATAACCTAAAATAACTTCTATAATCCTACCACTTACCAACTCCAAGGTTATTGTATAATTCAGATCTTTCTTCCCCCCAAAGTGGGCATCTTAAATTAACATTTTTAAAGTGTAATATTCCACATAGTAGCTCTCTTAATTCAGATTGATTAATAAAGTTTTCTGTCATAAATAAATATGTGAAATCAAGTAAATGACAACCTCCTTGGTCCTCAATTCCCTTTCTGTTTCTATAGACTGATTTAAAAAAAAAATGTTATTTGTCCCCTTTAGCTCCAACATTCTGACAATATTCTACTTTTATTCCCATCATATTAGGCTGAAGTAAAACCACATCTCTCCAGTATAAATGAATAAGCACAAAACCCATCCTCCTTAACTGATGGGCAGGGGAAGTGGTAAAACTTGATTTGTGGCCATTAAGAAATATTTTGTTTATTAAAAAACATTTTTACAAAAGTTTTCACCTTGCCAGTGTATTTCAAGGAAATTTTAATGTTAGGTGTTTCCATCTTGCCAAAAAAAATAGGAACACAGGAGACTTTAGATCACGTGACTGACTAACAAGATGGTAAACTAAATATTTACCCCAATCCAGACAACTTTCAAATATTTTACATAGAAAAAAAGAGCATTCTGTCCCAGATCAAGATTTGTTAAAGAGAAATTTAACTAGTTAAAAATATTATGTATTAGTGCTGAGGAAAAATAATCCTTAAAGAACTCACTCAAGCCCCTTCTCGCATCAGACTCCACAGTATTGTCAAGAATGCAAACCAACCTGTGGGCTTCTATCTCAGACTGGATTGTCTTTTTCTTCAGACTACTAGTATCTACCATGCTCTGCCTGCATTCTCACCCTGCATTGCTTATGCCAAGGCACAGGAACAGGAATGAAAAAGGAGTAATTAATTTATACCTGATAGGGGGTAGGTGGGTTAGAGGTCCATGTCTACAGTAATTCCACCCAAAATATCCTTTATGCCCACTCTGGATCCTGCAAAAAGACAAAAGCATCTAGTCAGTCTAGCCAGAGAGGAAAAGGATGAGAGCTGAGGGAAGAACTGGGGTAGAATAGCAAGAGGTGCTACAGTTGACCTGAAAGCAAGGAAAATTAAACCCAGTCAAGGTGAGAGAGGGAGAGAGAAAGAAAGAGACACAGAGACAGAGACAGAGTGAGACAGGGCAGGAAGGAGAGATATAGAAGCAGGCTACTTAAAGTGAGAACTTTAGGTAGTGAACATAAATTCTGCTAGAAAGGAGAAAAATAAAACAGATTTACCAACCAGTTATACTCCCCTGTTCAAGGGGCAAGAATCAGAAGTTAAGTAACATGAGAATATATGAAAAATAGGCTGAAATACTAAAGATTTCAAGAAATAACATAAGAATACACTCCAGAATTTCTTAATATAGAAATTAGATAGAAGGAGCTCAAACTTCCTATGCTTCTTAAGCTTTAGTGTAATATAAATATATTTGTACATATACCATGTATATAAATATATATTATACTGCAAGAAATAACACCAAAAAATAGCCCAGAAATAGAGAACAGAGAAATTGGGTATAAAGTGTAGCTCAAACTCACAAACTTTCATTTCTGAGGAATACAAAAGCTAAAGAAAAATAAGTAAGCTTCTAGATCAAAAATCACAAGATAAAAATTGAAAATATATAAAAAAGGGAAACAAGATCAGAACAAAATTAAGTAATTACTTAAATAACAGGGGGAAAGGAGAAGAAAAAAATAATAGTGTAAAGACATTAAGAACAAGAAATCAATAAATTAGTAAAACATTAAAATTAGGAAAAGGGTTGACAAACAGTAGGAAGTGGGGGACGACAGTCCATGGAAAATGAATTTTATCACGTAGGAATAAGAAAAAGCAATCACTGCAACAAAGTGCTAGTGGAAAAAAGGAATGAGAACTATTTAAAAATTAATCAATATTGTACAAAAAAATGGAGGAAAATATGGAGATAACTGAGGAAATTACATTATATTTAAAGGAACCATAAAGAACAAACCAAAATCATTATTTAAATTTTATTCTCCAAGCATCATGACATGCAGATAAATAAAGGAAAGTGTTTACAAAATTGAAGAATGACTTAGAATATGTTAACACAAAAATAACTGGAAATTTAATGTTCCTTTCTCTGAATCTGACAAATCTAAAAGAAAAATAAGCCAAAGAAAAACACAGAATTAAGTTGTCAAGAGAATTTAGAGCTGAATGATTAATGATGCTTTCTGAATAAAACCACTAGATAATGTAATATATATATATATATATGTATATGTATACACACATCAGGTGCACATAATATTTTTACAAAACTAGAGCATGTATTGAGATGCATAAAATTTGAAAATAAGTTTAAAAAAAGCAGAATTGTTAAATATATCCTTTAGAGATCACAATACCATAAAGAGTATTAAGATAATTCAGTTAAGGTAGCACAAGAAAAATGTGAAAACCTAAATGAAAATTTAAGAATGAAATTCTAAATAATTATTGGACAAAGAATAAATTTTATTTTAAAAAATCAGAATTAGATGAACAGCAATTATAATTATGAACTAATTTACCCAGATTTCTAAATTGTTGCTGAAGCAATCTTCAGAGAATTTGTTTCATATATTAATGAAGTAAGAGATTTTTAATGGAAAATCATGTAACACAATTAGAAAGTCAATAAAAAATGCAGAAATCTTAAAAATCAAAAAATACGCAAATTGGAACTCAAGGAGACAGAAAAGAAAAACAAAATTAAATGCCCATTTGTCATAAAGAGTAACAATTAAGATACTAAACCTTAACCAAGAAGTATGATACATTTTTCCCAGTCAATACTTCCTACCAGCAACCTCTTATTTATTCAAATGGTCTTTTTCCATTTTATAAGAACAGATTTGTTTATTTTATATTTCTTAATTGGCACCAACACATGTTTGGTTAATGGTTAAACTTCTCTACATAGCAGTGAAAGAGAGATAATTTTCTTCACTTCTGATTTTGTGTTGCATAACCTTTAACAAGGTTTGGAAACTGTGGCCTAAAGGCTAAATCTGCCCACTGCCTGCTGTTGTTCACCTGTAAGCTAAGAATGACTTTTATATTTTTAAATAAAGTTTTATAATCTCTTGAAATGTAAAATCCACTTTTATCTCATTGGTTATACAAAGACAAATGATAGGCTAGATTTAGTCTGTGGCCACAAATTTCATTAGTCTTTAATATGCAGGTGATTTATTCATTTTGAATTTATCGTGGAATATAGTTTAAGATGTTTGTCTACCCTAATTTTTGCCAGAATGCTTTCCAGTTTTCCAAGGATGTCTTATTAAGTAGGTTGCTCTTTCGTGAGTAATTACGCTCTTAAAAAACTCATAAATGGACAAAATAGAAAAAAGGGATTAATGAACTGAATATGGATTATAAAATTAAAATCAGAAAAAAGCAAAACCTTAACAAGCACAAAAGAGGAAATCTTCAAAGTTAAAGAAGAATTATATTTAATCAACACTGAAAAAAGTCTAAGGATTTGATAAATAAAATTAATTACTGAAAGAAGAGGGGCAAAATGGAAAGGCTTGTTTGGAAGTAGTGCTGTTTTCCATCTTTCTTTACCAGAAAGGCGGAGTTTGGACTGGGAAGAGAGCTGATAAGGAAAGGCTTTGGAAATTCTCATGTTTTTTACTCCTGGGCCACTGACATTTTAGCTTCTAATAAAGAATAATTCATGACACCTTTCACAAGTTTCAGGTTCTGTTTTAACCCTAATGAAGGAGAAAATGAAATGCTTTTTTTTTTCATACAAATGCTCATTCTAACCTTTGAACATAGCCCACTTCTAGGAATGTATCTAACTTGCTATGAAATTTACTTTACTGTCTCTGTCTCTATGAGAAATTTTTATTCAAAGGCAGATTAAAGAATGCCCTTTGTGAATATATTGGGAATGAGCTGGACCCATTGAAATATCTACCTACTTATGCTACCTACAATGCTAAAACCAGAGTCACTCCATTGAATAATCTGGCGTCTCCTTTCAAATTGCAAAGGTCTCTATAAGGGTAGCACATCAAACTGTCCTTTGTCATATGTGCCTTAGTGTTTACCATGAGTATATCATGTTACTTTTTTCCAGTTAGATCTAAGTGAGATAAGGCACTGGGGAAATAGGATCACTGAATTGCAGAGTAGGAGTGCAACTTAAGATACTGTATCCAATGCGCATCTGAAGAGCAGCCCTTTCTGTGACAAATTTTAGGAATGCTCATGCAGCCCTCACTAAGGAGTAAAGGAGTATGCTTGATATTCCAGCTTGGTCAGGATCACCTCTCTAGAGATAATAGCATTACTCAGGGAAAGGTTTAGAGCTACAATACAAATCAGAACATAAATCATATGATGCATTGTTTATAATTCTGTAGGATTCCTTCCCTATATTAATGTGAATATTTGAAAGTTGAGTTTATAGTCAAAACATATTTGGCAGTGAATGCTATAATTTCCTGGCATTCCTTACTACTGCTAGCCCTATATCAAACATTACATGAGTGGATTCCATTCTTTTATTAAATTGAGTTTTATTTTATTTTCAGTTTCAAATTTTTTCCTTTCCTCCGTCTTCCCCTCCATCCATTGAGAAGGCAAGAAAAATAAAAGTGTTACAAATATAAATTGTTATAAAAAATTAAATCTGGCATTAGTGTTATCCCAAAAAGAAAGAGAAAAAGAAATATGTTTCAATCTGCACTCTCATTCCATAAGCCCTCCATCTAGAGCTAAATAACAAGTTTCATCATGAGCCCTTTGGCATCATGGTTTCTCATTGTATCTTTTAAAGTTGACTATCTGTATCATATTGTTGTTATTGTATAAATTATTTCCCTGGTGCTGATCACTTCACTTTACATCAATTCATAGAAGTCTTTGCAAGTTAATGCGTTGAATTCTGAAGCTGGAAATCATATAACAATCTATAACAATTCATAGCATGTGGTAAGTTGTCACTTTAGAGGCTCTTTTGATGACAGGTGTGCTTCTTTGCTCAAGAAAACCCAATGATCAAAAATACAAATGTGCAACATAGATTAATTAGTATGAGGTGAAACCAATAAATGACTATTCTTAGCTTTGAAGAATTTCCAGTGCTCCTTTAAATATCAATATCCCTAAAAAATTTAAATACCTACTTACCCACTATTATCTGTTAAAGAAGGAGATAGGAATTAGAAACCTACAAGCAAGGTATTAAAAAGAAGTATTAAAAACCACTTTCAATGAAAAACTAATGAGAAATTATATATCTGAAAGTATATCTGAAATGTCAAATTTCAAGTTAATGTATATCTTTAATATCTACAAATTCAATCTGCACAAAACTTTCCAGGACCACAATGATTATATAAATTGAGGTATGCCTATTTCAAAGGTGGTTATTCAATTTTTTTTAGCAATGTCTAAAAACCTCCAAGGGCAACGCATCAGGTTGCCTCTGTGGCTACATAAGGAACAGATGCGTTAGACTGGATTTGATTAGAGATATATGAGGCAATCTTGTTTGTATAAGTTACAAAATTGGATGAGTCATTATACATTGCAATTAAAGCATGCCTTGAAAAACAAACAAATGAAATTTGAATATTTGCCCAAACTTGAAGTTCCAGTGTTTGGACTTGCTTCTCTCTTATGAGGTCTCAAGGCTTCAAGTAAGTATTCCTTGCAGTATGCACGTATGGAAAGTTGGTACCATTATAATTACTTTAGTTTTATTTTGATGGTGAGTTCTTAGTGGAAATATTCTATATACTATGAGTAAGGAAGAAAGCATTGAAGCCAGAGGGTATATGAACCATTTATGTGAATGTTGTTACATTGAATCAACTTTCCTCTCCTCAGTTCTAAGTAGATGACGGAAGGAACATCAGATGCTTGATGAAGGACTGAGGGAATTATATGGCCCAAAAAGTAAGGAAGTTATGCTAAAGGTGTCAAGATATAGCCACTAAAAATAACCATTCTATTACATTATGGCAGATGTTGGAGCTGTACAATGGAATATAGGTCTGGACTATGACTGATTCCCCTCATGGTACCAGAAAACAGTTGATTCTACCTAAAGTATATCTCTTTATAACCATGAAAGGTTTCCATGATAGCTTTGAATAGATGGGTCAAGAGAGGACCTGGAATCTAGTATGAAACCAGTTTCACTGGTGAGATCTCTCCCTCAACTATCTTGCTTCTAGAGTAGAGATGAAACTTGTAGCCCCAGCATGAGGCCCAAAGAATCAGGAGGAAGACTGTCAGTGGAGACCAAAAACATTTTGGAGGTGCTTTGAGGTAGGATGCCTTTGGCAGTATAAATTAATAAGATGGAGAGATTTTAAGTAGAGAGAAATTAATGATCCAAAGGACTTTAGACATAGTAGAATAAATTTGAAAGTCAAGAATCCAGGAACACATAGATACAGTATCATACATACTACATAGATATTCTTGTTCATTATCTAACAGAGGACACATGGTTTCCCTTGTCTAACATATCCTTCAATTTGCTTTTGAGTAAGCATTCCCCTACTCACCACCACTACCTGCTCACATATATTTGTGTATATGCTTACATTGGGATATCTATCTTGTGTTCCTCTTCCCAGTATTCTAAAACCAAATCACTCACTCTATACTTAAGAACATAAAGTAAAATAATATGCATTAACCTTGTGACTTTAACAGTACACAACTTAATCTTATAAAAGTAAGAAAACTGAGAAAACTCAGAAAACTGAGTGAACTCATTATTTTTGGAAACTTCAACTCATCATTAAAAGTTCTGCCTAAATTTTTAATGACTTTTACAAAGATTATGCCAGAGTTCATATTTTTATGTGTTCAAAATAAACTAAAGGGGGAAGGGAAAATTGCAGAATTGTGACGTCTTTGACTTAAGAGGTTAGAAAAGTGATGCCACTGAGACATGTGAATATGATGTTTTGAGTGTTTCAGACTTAATCACTGTGGGAAACTTTCCAAAACTAAATCAGCATCCATGTAACATTGATTTCTTTTTATATTTCTCAATAGATATTTATAAACAATGAATGGCATAATTCAGTGAGTGGCAAGAAATTCCCAGTAATTAATCCTGCTACTGAAGAAAAGATTTGTGATGTGGAAGAAGGAGATAAGGTGAGTTTTCTCACATGTGAGTTATTAGAAAACCTTAATTTCTGTCATTATATTCTTTAAAAATATTTTTATTTACTTTTAAAATTTTAAAAATTAATTCCTCTCCTCCTCTCCAGTCCCACACTCGTTGAGAGGCAAACAATATGATACTATTCATATATGTGAAATTATGAAAAACGTATTTCCACATTAGACGTGTTGCAAAAAATAATATGAGAAAACAATACTTCAGTTTGTATTCAGAGTTCATCAGTTCTCTGAAGGTGGAACAACCTACTTATCTGAATAGGATCCTTCAGGGAAAAAATAATGGACATATAATGAAATAGAGGTCTTTCAAACATTTTTGGCCTAAAAATCCATAGATGAATAGAAAATCTGATATTCAAAAATAAGAATCCAAAGAAGCTTTAAAAATGAAGACTTAACAGAGAAATCATAAAAAAGTCAATAAAATTGAAATGTTTACATTGCCATATGGGAAGATGCTTCGTGTAAATCCTAAGAAGTTTGTCATTATTACAGGAATTACAAGGAGTCTACATAGACAGAAGGCAAGGGTATATGTTGATTCTGTTGAAAGGTTTGTCAAAAATAAATGAAGGTCTGAAAAAATAGAGATTCATTGGAAGAAGGGGGAAGGGAGGGGAAGAATAAGAAAAATTATCTCAGATAGAAGAGTTATACAAGTAAGAGCTTTTACTCTGAAGGAAAAATGGACGTCCAACACTTGAACCTCACTCTCAACTGAACCAATTTAAAAAGGGAAAAATACATACACACATACACATACATGCACACATACACACACATAGGTACACAAACTATATGCTACCGTGTATGTATTTATAGCACATATAAATATAGTATATAGTAGTAAAAGATACAGCATATAGTAGTATATAAATACACATGCACATACACCATATATTTACTATATCATATATAATGTGTAAATATGCTATATGCATTATAGTATTATATGTGGTGTGTATATAAGGCATAGTACTATATCACTATAGCTTATAATGTAAACTATATGCTACTGTAGATGGTATATACATACTACATATTATGTATATATATATGCATCTGTGTATAGATATATAGACATATATTTGTATAAACACACAAACTTAGTTGGATATTGAAATCTATCTTAACTAAGATGTGAATAGGAGGGGATGGGGAAAAGACAAAGAGGGAAAGTGGATTAAGGGAAATAGTAGTCAGAAGCAAAATGGACATTTGAGGAGGAACAGGATAAAAAGAGAAAGGGAGAAGGATAAACAGAAGAACACTGAATAGAAGGAAATATATATAACTATGATTGTGAATGGGATGAAATCACCCACATAACTGAAGTGGATAGCAGAATGGATTAGAAACCAGAACTCAACACTATGGTTCTTACAAGAAACCCATGAAACAGAAAAATAAACAGTTAAGATAAAGGCTGGAGCAGAATTTATTGTGTTTCGGCTAATATCCAAAAAATGACAGGGGTACCAATTTTAATCTCAGACACTTCAAAAGCAAAAACAAAGATATAATTAAATGAGGTAATTGGGGAACCTACTTATTGCTAAAAAAAACATCATAGGCTATGAAGTCATATCACTACTAAATATGTATGCACCAAATAGCATACCATCCAGATCCTTTACGAAAAAGGTGAATGATTTACAGAAGGAAATAGACAGCAAAATTGTATTAATGGAAGACCTCATATTTCCCCTCTCAGACATATATAAATTTGACCACTAAGTAAATAAGAAAGAAGTTAAGATGAATACAATTTTAGAAAAAATGATATAATAGATATCTAGAGAAAACTGACTGGGAATAGAAAAGAGTACACCTTTTTTTCCCAGCTGTACATGTACAGGTACATGTACTTTCACAAAAATTGGCCACATATTAAGGCATAAAAATCTCACAAGCAAATGAAGAGAAACAAATATTAAATTACTCTTTGCAGACCATAGAGCATTAACATTATACTTAATAAATTGCCTTGGAAACTAGATCCACTGGAAATGAAATAATCTAATCCTAAAGAAAGAGTTAGTTAAATAACACATCATAGAAAGCATCAATAATTTCACCATAGATAATGATAACAGTGAGATGACATACCAAAATTTATAGAATGCAGCCATGGTGGGCCATGCCCCAGTGCTTTAGGAAACCCTGGTGCTCCATTCTATTTAAGCAGTATTTCTGTGGGGATAAAAATGTCAATACTACAAACACTTTCCCCTAAAATATTAAAAACAAAATTATATATTTATCAAAAAAGCCAAAGGTTTTGAGTAAGAGATAAAGACAGTATGTCTTGGAATGAGACCGGCATTTGAAATCAGAAGACTTGGATTCAAACCCCAGCTGTCCCATTGTGTGATACTAGCAAGTCCCTTTAATTCTCTGGGCTGCCCCATTTCTTTCTTGTGAAATGTGAAAGTTGGGCTAGATATTCTTTTAAATTCCATTCAGGATTTGCAACACATTAACCTTAGAACAGTAGTAAATATTTCACATAAATATGAGATTGGTATGTTAAAAGTTCCCTCCCAGATCAATTTCTGTGATCTTATGGTTTGAAATTATGTAAATCAACATTGAGCAAAGATGAAAATCTGTGAAAATAGATACAATATTTGCTCTTTTTCTATCCAGTCTCCTCTAATGCCTTCCTGTCTGAGTGGTGTTCACACTTTGCCATCCTGGGAATTTACCATTGTATGTTGTTCCATGTCCAAGCTATATTGGAAAATAAATCAAGTATTCTTCCTCTAAACTTAGCTTTCTTTGACTTTTTAGGCAGATGTGGACAAGGCAGTGAAGGCAGCAAAGGAGGCTTTTCAGATTGGGTCACCATGGCGGACAATGGATGCTTCACAGAGAGGTCGGCTCCTGAACAAACTGGCTGATTTAATGGAAAGAGACCTTCTGCTCTTGGCAGTAAGTATGTGCCACACGAAGCAAGGGATTGGTAGAAACTCAATTGTTCTATTTATTGTGAGCACCTTTTATTTTCAATGATGATACCTTGCATATGTAAACATATATACACATGTGTATGGAGAGAAGTTATAAGGAATGACTTTTGAGAATGTATTTCTCCTCTCTCCCTCTGTTGAAAGAAATATTATTCACAGTTCCTTTAATAGGTAATAGTAGTAGCAGCAGTAGCAATAGTAGTAGTAGTGGTCAGAGTAGTGGGGGCAATAGGAATAGTAGTAATTAATAATGATAAATCAATATTTGTTCAGCTTAATCACAGAAGTGGAACAGATCTGAAGAACAAATAGTTTAACTCTTCTACAATTTACCAAAAATGTCATCTAGGTTATCCTTGAAGACTTCCATTAAGGGGGAAACCATTATTCCCAAGGCAACCCATTCCATGCTTGGATATCTTTAATGTTCTAAGGCAGATTATATTTTTATATGAAGTATAAAATTGCCTTATTGAAACTTCTGCTATTTAAGTCTATCTCTATGATCTATGACCAACCAGAAGAACAAGTCAAGTCCCTTTCCATGTGACTTTCCTTCAAATATTTTGCATCTTTTTGGTTGCCATATTAAAGAGCTCTCACAGATTAACCTTTCAACCTACTGAAGTTATAAATCTTCTTCAGAAGAGTCAATGTATAACTCTTCTATGCCTTTCATACCTTTTATCTGTGAAGCTAATTCTTTGAGCCCTTGTCTGTAACAATACTGTTTCTGTTCCTGTCTCCATCGTTCATCATCAAAATGTAGTCCATTATGCTCTTTTCTCACTCAAGAATTTGCTCCCACAGGCAAACTAACACTCCTTTTTATCCCTCTTTTGCTTCTTCTCTATGTTTGTAAAAAGGTTCCATTCTACAATCTACAACTATATTTTATGTATGTATTCCTTTTGGAGTCAAGGTTCATTGATATCTATCAAGTCAAATTTGCCTCCATGCATAAAACTCTGCTGTTCAACTTCATTTGCCAACTCCTAATATCTTATATAAGACAACATATTTTGGGGAGAGGTCTTAGGGTGTTGCCATAAGCACATGGCGCTTAAGAAGCATTTCCAGGGTCACTCTACAAGTAGGTATTAAAATAAACAGTGAAACCCAGGTCTTGCTGACTCCAATTCTATCAATTACTCTTCCTTCCTTCATTATACCAATCTGATGCCTGAAATAGAATTAACCTCTATATCTTTTAATAGTGTATGAAGCTCAATTTGGGGGCTGATCTTTTTTTCAGACAATGGAAGCACTGAATGGTGGAAAAATCTTTGCCAATGCCTATATGGTAGATATAAAGTGGTCTGTGAGTGTTATACGCTACTATGCAAGCTGGGCTGATAAGATTCAAGGTCGTACAATCCCAATTGGTAAGTAAATTCAAGAAGCAATTTTGAAAAATGCATATGAGGCACTTGGGGCTAGAATTATTTTTAATATTCTCTACCCCTTTTTCCTCTTTTCTGCTGGTCTGTCTTTCTTTGCTTTTTCATCTCCTTGTCAAGGCCAAACCTTCTACTTACATATGAGATCCTATTCCCTCCAATCATCTCTAGCACATTGCATTCCACATTCATCTCTCCTCTTTCTTGAGTCTTTGCTTTTAAACAGGAGCAAGTTTTTCTTGTCCTTAATATGCTTTCACCACACTCTACCATCCCCTCAAGTTATACCCTTTATCTTTCACCCTTTCTCAGCCAAAAATCCTTGAAAACAAAAACAACTATATATTAATTTCCTCTACTTTTACTCCTCAGTCATTTGCAGTCGTACTTCTACCCTCATCACTCAACTGCTGGTGTTCTTAATTGCCAAATCTGATATTCTTTTCTCAGCCCTAATCCTTCTCAACCCATTTTCACATTGTTAAATGTTCTTTCCTGCTGGATACTCTCTCTTCTAAGTTTCTCTGGCACCACTCCCTCTTGTATTGATTCCTATCCATCTGACTGTTTCTTCCTTTTTTAATATTGTTTTATTTTTCTAAACACATGTAAACACAATTTTAAATATTCATTTTACAAGACTTTTGATTTCCAAATTTCCCTTCTTCCCTTTCCCTCCCCTATCAACAAGATAGCATGAAATCTGGTATGGTTTATTCATATGCAATTATGTAAAACATACTTCTGTATTAGTGACTGTTTCTTCTCAGTCTCTGTGCTGATTTATCCATATCTACTCTTCTAACTATGAGTATCCCTTAAGGTTCTTTCTAATGCTTCTTCTCTTCTCCCTTTATAATCCCTTTTAGTAACTTCTTCAGTTTCTATGGCTTAAACTCTTGTCTCTAAACAAATAATTCTCCTTATTACATATCTAGTCACAACTTATCCCTTGAACTTCAGTTTCACATCCTCAGTTACCTGTCGGACATTTCAAACTGGATATTTAAGGTCAAAATGTCTAAAATTGGACTTACTATCTTTTTCACTAAACTCGACTTTTCCAAACATTTCTAGAATTGAATGCGCCTTTCTCCTTCCACTGAATCATATTTATTGTCTTGGACTCCTCACTCCACATACTCAATCTGTGTCCAAATCTTACCATTTCTACTTTTATGACAACCATTCTATCCAGCATCTTCTCTCTTCACACACAAACGTTGATTTAGTTTAGGCCAGGTTGGGGAACCTGTGGCCTTGAGGCCACAAGTGCTCTTCTAGGTCCTTTTGATTAAGTCCAAGTTTTACAGAGCAAATACTTTTATTAAGAGAATTTGTTCTGTGAAGTTTGGATTCAATCAAGGGACCACACTTTAGGACCTAAAAGACCACATGTGGCCTTGAGGTCTCGGCTTCTCCACCCTTGGCTTAGACTACTATCTCCTCCTGTCAAGATTATGAAAATGTCCTCCTAAGTGGTCTACCTTTCTCAAGTATTTTCTCACTTCAGTTCACACTGTCCACTGCTGCTAACGTTATTTTCTTTAAGAAAAAATCTGACCATATGACTCCTCTATTTAACTAGTTCTGATGGCTTCCTACATCCCTAAGGATCAAATATCAACTTATCCATTTAACATTTGAAAACCTGAACCCAATCTATTTTTCCTGTTACATTGGACTTCTCTCCTCTTCTTACGCTCTGTGTTGAAAATAAACTGGCCTTCTTTATTACTGACACAAAACACTCCATTTCCCTCTGCATACTTTGACGATGGCTTTCTCCCATTCCTGTTATGCATTCCCTCCTTACCCTTTCCTCAGTGAGTGCCTTTCTTCTTCTAAAATGCAGTTCAAGCCTCTGTAGGACACCTTTCCTAGGCTCCCCTATTTGTGCCCTTTTGTTCAAGTTTTTTATTCTGTTACTCTATATTCATCTTTATCATTATATATCATATTATAATTCTATATTTTTTCACTGAATACCTTTTTATATGTAATTCTGTCCCTCACCTTAATGTAAGCTTACCACAAGTAGAGATTGTTTTCTTCTTTTTAAAATGCTTGATACAAAATAATACTTTAGAAAAATTTGTGGTGATTTGTTGATTAATAATGAAGAATTTCTATTGCAACAGTTTGTTATTATTTATTAGATGTCTTTTAAAAATTCAGCAAAAATATGTTATTAAAAGGTGTAGAAGTCTTTTTTAAAAATGAGTACAATATGAAATACACTAAAGTACAATAACTACTGAAAAGAGTAAAATTTAACACACACATACCTATGTATAGATCAGACATTTTAAAACTTGCTTTTAATATTTTGTCCTTTTTTGGGGAGTTTAGTTTTGTTTTTAATTTACAATGAGATTGTATGCTCATGTATCAAGTAGTAGTTAGCTGCCATACTTTCAATATTCCAATAACATATAGGTATCTGTCCCAGCCTTGCATTGTACTATTGATTTAAACTTTTGCTGAAATTTATTAACTCAGAAAAAGATAAAAATGAGTCTGTAGCCTTGAGTCTCAGATTGGAGATGAGAAAGAATGTTGGAGGAGTTTGTTTTGGGTTTTTTTAATAAGGATTGCAGATAATATTATGGAAAAACAGTTAGATATTTGTATAACAAGAATTGTCAGTGTAATTTAGCTCAGGTAGAATTCAGAAAAGAAGAAATTGAAATAATATTTGTCTAAAAATACTTACTAGATGAAGGAGAGGCAGAGTTTGAGTATAAAGGTTGTGAGATCAGTTGAATGTTAGTGTAAAACCTGCTTCTAAAGAACAAATGAAAGAAACTTGTCCTCAAAACATACTCTACTTCTAGTATACAGGACTGACTTCACTCAACCAGTTTAATGAGCTTGATAGTTGAAGGCTTGATGGAAATTAGGTTCCCCCAAGGATTTAAAATACCTAAAATACCTAAAATACCAACAAAGAAGCCCAGCCAAGGTGAACCATTGGGCAGCAGTGAAACATAGCCTGGGATAACAAGAGAGTAAGGAAATAGTACTATACACATTTGGGACTTTGGGGATCTAGTTTCTATTTTGATAAAGTACAAGAAGGAATAAAGTTTACAAATGAATTGAAATGAATGAATATTGAAAAACAGCAAACATTTGTTAAGCACCAACTATGTGTAAGGTCATTTCTTTGCTAGGTTCTTGGGAAATACAAATAGGAATTTTTTTTTAATTGGGAGAAAAAGCAAAATCAAGGAGTAAGTAAGTAGAAAGAAGTCATGTTCAGATTTAAACTAGAAGGCTTTGGGAAGGGAGAAAAGAAGAAAAGATGATGAGGGAATGTTTGTGGCTTTTTGTTTTTATTATTTAAATCATTTAGGGCTTGGAGGGTATGCCACAAGCAAAGGAATTAAAGCACAAATATTTTACGTATCATGAATACTCTTTTGCTGTTTAACCATCCATATACTAAAACTCCAGGATGTCATTCTGATTTTCTCCCTGCCTACCCACCACCTCTACATACATGCCATTCTCTTCTATTTTTCCATTGATTTCCTGGAAATCTTTGCAAATATATTTTAAATATGTATGAGGCTGGATAACACCACTTTCTGGGTCCCTTTCAACATCAGTCTCTGTAATTATTCTGATATGACTTGGGTACATGGTTTGAGTCACATCATATACCATACCATATAAAAAAAGTCACTTAAATTTTTAAAAAAACCTCATATTTGTAATAGTAAAACTTTAAATATCCTATTGATAAAAAGATGATGCCATATACTTTTATACTATACAGTATAACAAACATTTTTTCTACAATGAAAATATTTATCTGTTTCTACTGACTATTTCAGAACAATATTTTCTGATACATGTTTTGGGGTTGTTCATTTATTTTGATTATTTCAGATGGAAAGTTCTTTTCATATACAAGACATGAACCGGTTGGTGTTTGTGGCCAAATCCTTCCTGTAAGTTGCTTCCAAATATAAGATTTTGAAAATTCTTCTTGAAAACATATTTTTTTCAAACATTCCTTTCAGCAAGAGTACATCCTTACTGAGATTTCCTTTAAACTCAAACAAAAGTTATCTGGATACTAAAAGATTTGCACTTTCCATTTCATATAGATAGATATGAATAAATAAGATAAATTTATGAATTAATAAATAAATGTATATGAATAATTATATCCATATACATATATATGTAGTATTGACCACAAATATTTGACTTAATTCTATACCTCCAACAAACTGGATGATCTGCTGCATGGTTTCTACTATTTGAAACCCAATATAATAATTTGAAAACAAAAACAAGTGACCAAGAGAAAAAGAAATATTTCAGGCTTTAATCGCTTATTGTCATACTGAGAATTTGGTTCCTACTCCATACAATTTTGTTCTTTTGGCAGAAAATTTATTCATAAGGACACAAATTAAAAGGCCAAATTTGTCCTTCCTTCCCCACTACTCACACAGCATTGTTTTTTTTTTCTAAAAGTTCTTTTAAAATATTTGTGAGTTGCCATTGAACTTGTACTCATTTAAAATCTATGAGAACACAAGTTGAGTTGATACAACTATAATTATTACTATTTAATGTTTGGAAAATGTTGGGTGTGGGAAACATAGTGACTGAAATTTAGTTCATTATGTTACTACTTCACAAATCCATGATTTCAACAGTGTTGGTTCTCCCTTCTTTGATTTTAATAATATTCTTTCAATGGAGATATTCTTCCTCGTTGTTTCTTTGTGAGTTGGTAGTCACTCCTCTGATTAGTCTCTTCAAACACAAATATGTTGGTCTTTAGATGAAATACAATCTATCACCTCCTTTAAAACCAAAAGGCTTTTAGATGGATACAATGTTCTAGAACTTCCATTCTGGTTCTCAGGTACCCCATGCTACTATGAGGCATCAGGGTATGGGTTTAATGGAAAATATGATTCAGTATTAATGAAGAAATCAATGTTCATCTATTTCTTTATAGTGGAATTTCCCTATGGTTTCACTAGTTATAAAACTTGGACCTGCCCTTTGCTGTGGAAATACTGTGGTTGTCAAACCAGCAGAACAGACTCCACTCACTACTCTTTATCTAGCATCATTAGTTAAGGAGGTAAGTTGGCTGTCACAATGTGCTCTCTAACAAGCTGCTATGTGAAAAACTGGAGTATAACTCTCATTAAGAAGCATTCTAGTGATCCAAATTAATTGCCTTGCCTTACATGAAACCATTACTTCACTTCACCTCATTGCAAATTGGGCTGGCCATTGTAAGGAAATATTAAAATCCTTGACACTGACTTCAGGACACTCACATAAATATATTCCAGTATGGAAAGACACACAAAATGATGTAGCAGGTGAGCAGAAGCAAGAGAATATTGTACAAAGTAATGCAATATTGTCTTAAGAACAACTTGGAGTGACTACGTCATTTTGACTATTATAAAAACACAAATTAAAAATAAGGGAGATGTGAAAAAAGAGGCTATTGACATCCAGAGAAAGAACTTATAAAGAGAAGTATGTATAGAATAACTTTACACATACATACCTGTTGTGTCTAATGGTGGTCATCTCTAGGGCATGGGGAAGAAAAGAATAAGGAAAAAAAGAAATTTATTTGATAATTTTGTTGTATGTCTGGAGAAAATAGCAAGCTGAACATGATAGATTTGTATTTTCATGTGCAATCCATTTTTTTTATTGCACTGTGTTATGGAAATGCACGTTTTGTTCCATGAATTGAAAATAAAATAAATTTGTTATGTAAATATAGAACATATATATATATATATATATATATATATATATATATATATGTATGTGCCTAAATGTCTCAGAAATACATCTCAATTCCTTAGGTTGTTTATTTTTCTGTATAAAAAATTTAGATAGCATCATATTTAGGTTACCAACATACTCTGTTTAGGCTGCATGTGATTTTGAATAACCTTTAATGATTACTACCCTTCCCACACACAGACCCTATTTATTGTTCTTCACTCTGTCAAAAATGTGATTTTTCTCAGTGTGCCAGTTCTCTCCACTGGCACAGATCATGCCCACAATACAAATTACTTGAAAGTCTTGAGAGTTGCTTCAGCTGAAAACTCTAATACTTTGTAACCAACAAGGCCCAAACTTAGGCTGATTTTGGGACAGAGGTACAGATTTTATCACTCGTCTGGTTTCAGAACCTTCATAGCTCAGCAGGACCTTCCAGAGCTTGCACTTTGAGCCAGATAATGAAACTCAGATGTCCTCTGAAGTCTTACTCTTAATACACCATAACAGTGTGACATACTTAATGGTCTTTTCTTCTAAGAACTCTAAGGGCTGAATCTGTCTTCAATGGTCCTTCTTTATGCTGTAATCAAAAAGGTTTATGGGAATTAAATGCTACATCATGATAAACCAAGAGGAGCAATAGATACAGAGATGAATCAATAAACAGAAGAAATACGTACCTGCCATTCATGACTCCTTTTTCTTTCTAGCATGGTTACTGCGATCTCCAATCTATCCCTTCCTGTAAAAGGAAAATGAACAAAAACAAGATATTTTATCGTGAATTCCTTTCAAAACATACCAAAAATTTGTCATGATGAAAGAACGAATGAATGAAATCATGCTTAGAGAAAGAGTGACTTTTTCCTTTCTGTTCCTCTTCTTCTACCTCATGAAACATAAATTACCAGAAACTGTCATCATCCAGAGGTCCATGTGAATGTTCTTTTTGAAAGGTTTTTCACACTTCAAGGATAAAACAAATGATGAAAATGAATAGATGGGGATTTCCTATTTGGTATACTTACTTTCTGTTATTAGATTCCAAACTTCCTGATAATGATGATAATGAATAAGATGTTTCTCTATTCATTCTAGTTTTATATCCTTTTTCACTGGTATTAATTTGTGATTCTCCCTCCTTTAGGCAGGATTTCCTCCAGGAGTAGTAAATATTGTACCTGGTTATGGACCCACAGCTGGAGCTGCCATTTCTTCTCACATGGATGTAGATAAAGTGTCCTTCACAGGTTCCACAGAGGTAAGACAAATTAGATATTAAGGTATTCCCAATGGTTAGTTTATGTAGTCATTTGGGGATAAAATTCCACTTAAATTACATAATTATTTGTTGTCTTCAAACTTGATTTAGAAGGAATTTAAAGAGAGAACAGTCTTCAGTTCAATAGGTATTCATTAAATACCTTCTATTTGCAGAGTACTGTGCTTGGTGTGAGAGAATGTAAGACCCCTAAAGGCAAGAATTCTCTCTCCTTTGCTTTTGTACAGTATCCAGCAGAAACTCTAGCAGAGAGTAGACATTTAATAACTACTGCTTGATTGATTGATGGAGGCACTGTTATTTCCCCTCCTAACACCTACCAAACTGCTCTTCCTTATTGTTTTTGTTGTAGATACAAAAGCATCAAAATAAGCTTGAATTCTAGGAGCACACACCAACTAACTGACTTAAAAAGACCAAGATGGGTCACACTGATGAGTCACAAGTGGCTATATAAGAACTGACTGTGATGAAAGCATGGCAAGTTCATGGTCATCAACTAGGTGTTGACACAAAGGGTTATAACTTAATGATGGAAAATGTGATAGAAACCCAAATTAAACCTTGGCAGTTTTAAATGACCACTATCTGTTTAGGGTATTATTTTGTAGGATTAATGCTAAGTCTTATGCCAGGGTTCATAAGGTCTTAAATGCCTATGGTACTTTACAGATTACAAAGCACTTTTCTTACATCAGTCCTTTGAAGTATCACATAGGCCTTGAGGTCAGAAATTTTGGATTCCAGTATAGGTTTTGTCATTAAATAACTGTACATATATAGCAAATCTCAACCCCTCTGTGTCTCAGTCTTCTCCTCTGTATTATAAAAGAGTTGGACTAAATAAACTTTAAAGTACTTTCCAATTTTAATAGTCTGTGAGTGGGGTAGGAAAGGCTGAGGGAGATGAGCAGAAGAGAGATCCATACATAAGTGAAAATGTTAAGAAAAAGAGATTGCAAGTATATGACATTCCCATCTACATCCACTACAGTAACGCATCCATCTTAACAGTATTTAAGCAAAAATAACCATTCAGATGGGCTCCACATCAGGGTAAATCTGAAAACAGTTGAATTAAAACACTATATTTGTATTAATGTAATTAATACAAACCACGGGGCAATTTAAATATTATGTCGTAATTTATGGCAGCAGTTAGCAACTAATAAAGGAACTAGTAATTCTAATAGAATTAATCCATTACTAGTTCCTTTATTAGTAGTACTTATAACCCTTCTATGCCTTCTCCTGCTAAACAATTGCTGTCCATTTTTCTCATAGAAGATGTACAAAAAAAAACGGGAGGATTTTCATTTTTAATTTTAGTATCTTCTGGGTACTCATACACCAAGTGAACATTCCAGCTATGGTCTCTTATTCTTGTTATCTGACCACATCCTTTTCTGATCACACATAACCTCAGTTAAAACTTTCCTACTTCCAAGAGATCATTGTTGATCATGTCCTACATTCCACTTATATATGTTTAATGTCTTTCTATTGCCCTTTGTATTATTTGTAGATACAGTTCTTCTGAGAACATTGATAATTAACAGATTATTTCAGGAGTAAGATATTTGGGATTGCTGAAAGTATTGTGCATTTCCCCAATTGCAATTTAACCTGATTTCTTTCTATGACTCAATTCTACATTTAACTCATTGTTCATCTACAGTGATTGCTAAAGTTATATATGTGGTCAGACTTATTTGACAGGCTATTCATCCAATTATAATATAATCTGGGCAACATACATTTGTCATCCTCTTTGATTTTCCAGTATTATGGAAGATAGTCATACAAAATAAAAACCAGGACTTCATATGCATTCATTCAATTTTTCTGGTTAATTGAATTGAAATTTGTTACTAAAATACAGTAGGATGGCAACAACTGGCATTTTAAAACCTCTCTGTGTTCTCATGCCAAAGTTTAGTTTGAAATACAACTTGCTAAACATGAGTTATTATAATAGAAGCTGTTTAGAGGGAAGAGTTATACAGCAAGATAAAATGCAGAGATATCTGAATGCAAGCAAAAGGCATTTCCAAATGATTCCTTCCAATTTCCTCCCTGCCAGTATATTAGTGAAAAGGAGATTGAGATGGTGAACCTAAAGAGTAAATGAGAACATAGAATCATACAACATTCAAACTGGAAAGGATGCTGGAAATCATTTCATCCAGTGTCTGGGCAAATACAAAGACAAACAGTATAAATGAGGGAACATCAGGTCTTAGAATCCCAAGAGCTATGGATGAAAGGCAACCAACTTTCCCAGCAAAGCTGGAAACTAACTTCTTCCTTATGTTCTCTTTCAGGTCGGTCTGCTAATCAAACAGGCTGCTGGGAAAAGCAACCTGAAGAGAGTTACACTGGAACTGGGAGGAAAGAGCCCTTGCATTGTATTTGCTGATGCTGACTGTTAGTATAATTAATGCTTTTTTCTCTTACTTTTACTATATCTCCGAGCAATATTTGACCAGTATTCTGCAAGGTGTTAAATTATTTCTAACTAGATTTCTGGTATGAGACATTTTTAAATCAACAATTACACTCCTAAGCCCTTTCTGTTTGCAAAACTCTCTTGAGGTTCTAGAGACACAGAAGACAAAAACCAAAGCAGTTGCTCCCTTCCAGGGGCTCACATTTTACTTGCCCTTGCATTAGAATAAAACAAACAAACAAAAACTCATTGTCTTTACTTTTGGAAGAAAATCAACAAGCTAAAAAGCCTTGAATTATGCTTCACTGTTTTTAGACATTATCATACCAGCAGAAGGGCTAAGCTCAGGTGTAAAGGACACATACCCCCTTGATGTGTTATTGTACCATCTACTTCCTGATATTTTATCTGCATTAATGATACTGTCCTGGCATTTGCTGTAGCAACCTAAAAGACTTTTCCTCCTAGAAGTAAGTTTAGAAGGATTTTAAGAAGGTGAGAAAATTCCATCAAGTTAAAGGAAGCTGAGTACTTGGGTTGTTATAATAAAGGTGATAACAAAAATAACAATAAAACCTCAAATACAAACATAAATGTTTATATGTGTGTGAATGTGTGTGTGTGCATAGCTTGGAAAAGTGATTTACAAATAGTGTCTCATTGAATTGTCATAACAACACTGGAAAGTAGGTGCCATTGTTATCCCCATTTCATACTTGAGTCTAAGTAACCTGCCCAGGATCACATAACTAGTAAGTTTCAGAGGCTTGATCTCAACTCAGGGTTTCCCTGACTAGATCCTATCATTGTAAAATTTTGTGGCCTCTAACTTATCAAAAATGATATAAGAAGTGTCCTAAACTCAATACTAAATAGATTAAATTGTCCTTTCAGCCAGGCAATAAGTTCAACTTATTGCATGCAAACTTTAAAAAAAATATATACATAATTCCAAAGCTAAGCTTTAAAAAGAATATATTGTCTTCAAATGGAGACAAAGATAAAACAATCATATAACTTTCAAATGTCCACATAACTATCTCAACAATGTATGAGGTGGTTTTTTTCCTCTGTTTTTATTTGAAAGACATTGCCTCACTTTTGGAGGCATTTTGAAAGATTTTTTTGGAGAACAAGATTAAAAAATTGAAAGAAAGTAAAAAGGATACTTTAGCTTTCATTCCAGTAGGCCCTTTTACTAGCCAGAGAGGAATGACTCAAGTCTCCTCAAAGTAATGCTTTGATGCAATTGAGCACAAGAGACTTGCACAATCATTTAAAATTTTCCCCACCATCCAGTTTTAATGCAGTTTCCATCCAGAAATATTAAGTGACAGTGAGGTCCAAAAAGAGCCATAGAATATATGTTGTGTATTTTAAGGGGCAAAAGACATTCCTCTCCTCTTGGTAAAAAAAGAATGCGTGTTTGTGTGTGTAAGAATTTTTGGAAATATGTTCTTTTTGACTTTGTATAACCTGTGTGTTGGTGATGTTTCCTTTCCAGTGGATACTGCTGTGGAATTAGCACACCACGGTCTGTTCTTCCACCAGGGTCAATGCTGCATCGCCGCATCGAGGCTTTTTGTGGAAGAGTCCATTTACAATGAGTTTGTTCGCAGGAGCGTAGAACGTGCCAAGAAATACACACTGGGGAATCCTATGAACCCAGGAGTACAGCAAGGCCCTCAGGTCGGTAAATAACGGAATGCACAGGACAGGAAACAAAGATCAATTGAGAGGAGGTAGTTTGTCTCTATTTCCTTTCTCTGGATCCAGAATGAAATGAGGATGATTGCTTCTTTTTCCGGAACAGATTGAAAAGATTTTCACAGTCAGGATTTCCGAACTTGGACCAGGGAACAGAACTTCCTCAGATTGTAGTCAGGAAGACCCCAAATGAAATCTCCCCCAGGCACTTAATTATGGGACCGTGGGCAAAGCTCTCAGACTGCCTCTTCATCTGTAAAATGGGAATAATGAGAGCACTTACATCTTAGAAGATCAAATGAGGAAACATATGAGTAGCACTAGGCAAACCTAAAAGTACTCTATAAAAGCTATTATTGCTAATCATTAGTTATTTAAAAATAAATGCCTCAGCCCTATTCTCGTCCTTTGTATTCAGGGAGTATATTGTCATAAAGATATTCTCACATCCCCTCTTGCCTGGTACAGAAAAGGGAGTCTTGCTGTACAGTGTCCCTCAAATGAAGGTCAGACTAATTCCTTTAACCAAAATGGGCATTTTTATATACTTTTCCACTAATTCACTGGGGATGTGAGACCTAGAAGTGAATGGAACAGAGTGAGGGTTTATGCCTCAACATAAAATTCAAACTTTCCCTTTACTGAACTGCTTCCATGAATGCAGACTAAAACCATTCTCTCCTTTTTCTACCACCTTTTCCTCTTTCCTCATAAATTCTACTTCACCCTAGTTTCTCTCATTTCACACCCCACCCTATAGTTGTCCTTCCTCCTCCCCAACTTTTGTCCATTTCCATGATGTATTAAATTAATTGTAATTTGTACTTTGTAATACTTTGCAAAGATAGATTTTTTTCTTTAAAAAAGAAAACTAACTTTCAGGCTAAGAAAGCTATTTAGATGTATTTGCAACATTTAACCATTTTCTTCTTTTTCTTAATCACAAGTTCAAAGAATCATTGTCACTCTGTTTATTTTTTCTTTCTGTTATCCTTCCTTTCCCTACCCCTCATATTTTCAAGTAGATTGATAAAGAGCAGTACAATAAAATACTTGACCTCATTGAGAGTGGGAAGAAGGAAGGAGCCAAGTTGGAATGTGGAGGAGGACCATGGGGAGACAAAGGTTTCTTCATCCAGCCCACAGTTTTCTCCAATGTTACTGATGAGATGCGCATCGCTAAAGAAGAGGTAAAGTTCCATTTTTTTCCTTCAGTTACATTCTTTATTGCTACACATTGTACACAAAGTCCATTTTCAAGACATGACTGGACGAATAATTTTCCCTGTTAGATGTGAATTTCCCCCTTTCTTTTGCCTTAATTGGTTTGTCTTGTTCATTGATAGAACTTTACCTGCTACCAGCTGGGCTAGAGAAGACTGAGCACTTGAAAACCAGCTGGCAATAATTATTACTTATCATATGGCAATTCCAAACTATGTTATATCTAAGTAATGGGAAGAGAAAATATTTCTACATACTTAAAACATTAGAAATCGTAATATTTTCACCTTTTTTCTATTTTTCCCTTTTTTATGAAGATGAGGAATCTTCATAACACCTGCCCTTGTGCAGGTCATTATTGGATTGACTTCAGTTTATGAAATATAATTGAAGTCACTGAGCCTATTTAAGAATAATAGAAGAAGAGACCAAGAGATTTCACCCGATCCAGGACATTGCGTTTCATGCTTGGGGATAGCTAAGCCACCCAGAATGAATTGTTGACTTATTGTTGCAACTTCTGGAGAAATGAAGATTTCAAAATAGTTTTGTGACCCTGACTTTCAACAGATAGTCCCTTCAGTCCAACTCAAGTTTCTGCTTCCCTTTCCATTTAATGTCTCTAATCCATCTAATATTTCATATAATAATGATGATGATGATAACTGCTAATGTTTTAACAGCATCCTAAGGATTACAGAATGCTATAAAAATGTCAAAAACACACTAGTTTCATTTTCCTCACAAGATAAAAACCTTGGAATTACTCCCTTTTTTTAACAACAGGAATATACCTTTTACTTCTCATTTTTTCAACAGACCTATTTGTTGCACCTTGTTGATAGTTGGATCATACTGTTAGGAGCATAAGCTCATAGAACTAGAGCTGGAAGAGAACTCAGAACACTTTAACACCCCTTCATTTTCCAGATGAAAAACTGAGACCTTCAGAGTAAACCATACAAGAACACACAAATAATCAGCATTCAATGGGGATGTGAACCAATATCCTTTGACTCCAAAGCCAATGAACGCTACTTCCACTGAACTACTCTGACCCCTCACCAGTTTCTTAATATCTTTATATATGGAAAAGACCAAAAAAAAAAAAAGCTACCATATTTGAATGCAAAAATCTCATTAAAAGACAAGGTATTAGAAGTATTTCTCTTCAGCCCTAGAATAGAGTACTAATAGTAGTGTCTTTCAGGGGTATGGTAGAGGCTGTTCCACTTGAGAACTAATTGTTACATATTCATCATGTGCATTTACATTTTAAAAACATCAAACCTAAGGAATCGTGGTTTGATTTGCTTTTTGTTCCCTGAGTAGACTTAGGAAAGTGATGAATGAAAAGTTAATAAAGCAGATCAAACTTAATTTGAGTTCCCGCTTTTGGACCACCAGTTGTAAACGTTTCCCAGCATACCCATGAGTACTGTCATCATTTTTTGTTGTTCAGTCATTTCCAATAATTCACAAACCCATTTGGGTTGTTTTCTCTTTGTTGGCAAAGATACTTAAGTGTTTTACCATTTCTTTCTCCAGTGCATTTTACAGAAGGGGGAAAGCAGAGTTAAGTGCCTTTCCCAATGCTATTTTCCTAATTTCCTAACTTTTTACAGAGTACTAGAATCTCTGGTCTCATTGTCCTTACACACAAAGAAATATGATATCATGGATAAGTGTTAGTCTCCTGGTGGGAAAGATCTAGTTTTGTTTGTTTAATAAACAAATTTATTTATTTTTAGCTTTCACCATTCATAAATTTTAAATATTCTCTCCACCTCCCTGCCTTCTCCCCTCCCCAAGACCACATGCAATCAGATATAAGCTCTACATATGCGTTGTTATTAAACATAGTTTCCACATTGTCATGTTGTACAGAAGAATTAGAATGAATAAAGGGAACCATGAGAAAGGGGGAAAAAAACAAAAAAAAAGAGCAAGTAGTATTCTTTTATCTGACTTCAGACTCCATTCACTGGATGTTGGTGATATTTCCCATCATGAGTCTTTCTGAGTTGTTTTAGGTTCTTGAATTCTGAGAAGAGCTAAGTCCATCAAAGTCAGTCATCATACAGTATGGCTGTTACTGTACACAATGCTCTCTCCTGGTTCTGCTCACTTCATTCAGCATCAGATAATGTGTGTTTCCAGGTTGTTCTGAAGTTCACCTGCCTATCATTTCTTATAGCACAATAGTATTCTGTTACATTCATATATCACAACTTGTTCAGCCATTCCCAATTGATGGGCATCTCCTCAATTTCCAGTTCTTAGCCACCACAAAAAGAGCTGCTATAAATATTTTTGTGTATGTGGATCCTTTTCCCATTTATATGATCTCTTTGATATACAACTCTAGCAGAGATATTACTAGATGAAAGAGTGTGCACATTTTTTTTAGCCCCTTGGTTATAGGTCCAAATTACTCTCCAGAATGGTTAGATAAGTTCACAACTCCAACAACAATGCATTAGTATTCCAATTTTCCCACATCTCCAACATTTGTAATTTTCCTGTTTTGTCATGTAAGGTAATATGATAGGTATGATGTGGAACCACAGAGTTGTTTTAATTTGTATTTCTCTAATCATTAGTGATTTAGAGCATTTCCTGAGGAGTTATTTAAGTATTTTACTTCCTCTTCTGTTAATCTGTGCAATTTATATTTTTATAAATACTCATCTATTTCACTAAGATTGTAAAATTTATTGGCATATAATTGGGCAAGATAGTTTCTAACTACTGTTTTAATTTTTTCTCCATTGGTGGTGAATTATGATTTTATTTTTGATATAAGCTATTTGGTTTTCTTTCTTTTTAATCAAATTAATCAATGGTTTGTCTATTCTATTGGGTTTTTGCATAAAACTAACTCTAAGTTTTGTTTATTAGTTCAATTGTTTTCTTAACTTTAATTTTATTAATCTCTCCATTGGTTTTCAGAAATTCTAATTTGATATTTAATTGGGACTTTTTAATTTATTCTTTTTCTAGCTTTTTTTATTTGCATGCCCAATTTATTGATCTCCTCTTTCTCTATTTTATTCATGTATTTATTCATGAATATTTATTCATGCATGCTTTATTCATGAATGCTTACTCAGAGATATAAAACTTCACCTAAGAACTGCTTTTGCTGCATTCCATAAGTTTTAGTATGTTGTCTTATTATTGTTATCCTCTTGGATGAAGTTATTGATTATTTCTGTGATTTGATGTTTAACCTACTTATTCTTTAGGATTAGATTATTTCATTTCCAATTAATTTTTAGTCTATCTTTCCATGGTCCTTTATTGCATATTTATAATTTTTATTACATATAATGTTCATTGCATCATGATCTGAAAAGGAGGCATTTAATATTTCTCCATTGGGTAGTAAAATTTTTATGTCCTAGTACAGGGTCAATTTTTGTGTAGGTTCCATGTACTGCTTAGAAAAAGGTATATTCCTTTCTATCCTCTTTCAATTTTCCCCAGAGGTCTACCATATCTAGCTTTTCAAAAATTCTATTTTCCTCTTTAACTTCTTTCTTGTTTGTTTCATCATTAGATTCATCAAGTTCGAAAGGGGGACATCCCATGCTAGTACACTTTTGCTGGTATTTCTTCCTGTAATTCCCTTAACTTCTCCTCTAATAATGTGGATTTGATTTGGTTTGACTGATTCCTGATGTTTCATAAGGTCATTAACTTCCACTTGCCCAGTTCTAATTTGCAGTGAATTGTTTTCTTCAGTTGGCTTCTGTATCCCCTTTTCCATTTGGACAATTCTACTTTTTTAAGGAGGTGTTTTTTCAATGTATTTTTTTCCACTTTGTCAATTGCATTTTTAAAGAAACTGTTCAATGTTTCTTCTACCTCTCTAATTTGATTTTTCAAATTCTTCTTGAGCTCTTCCAAGAAGGCTATTTGGGCTTGAGACTAATTCATATTCCCCTTTGAGGTTTCATATGTGGGTATGGAGACAACACTATACTCTTCTGAATTTTTGTTTTGATCTTCCCTGTCCCCCTAATAAGAATCTGTGGTCTTTGCTTTTCTATATTGTTTCTTGCTCATTGTTTTTGCCTTTTTCCTCTCTTTTGAAGTTGATCTTTGCTTCTGAGGCATAGAGAGAATGATCCCAAGCTTCTTGTGCTGGAAGCTAGGGGCCTGGGTATGGGCTTTGTGTGCTGAGGCCTCAGGTTCTGGCAATTGGAGTCTGTAGAGGCTGTAGTTTACCTGTTATTGACCTAGAGTGGTGGTGGTGGCTGGTATGTGCCAAAGTCAGGTAGGGTTTTTCTGTGTTTCCCCAACTCCAAATTCACAAGTAGTTAATGGGGAAAATGGAATATTCTGGCTAATTTAGGGTCATAGTAATCACAGGATTAAGAGCCACAAACTACCTTAAAAATCACTGAGTCATATCACCTAATTTTAGGATGAAGAAAATGGAGGTCCAAGGAGATGATCTGACTTGTTTGTGGTCATTCTTATAGGATAGGATTTTTACTGACTGGCTCACGCATTCACTCTTGAACCATAGGAGATGAAGGTGTGAGACTGATTCATTCCTGGGTTTTGAATGATCCATTCATTCCTTGGTTTTACCCAAACTGTTTCCTCCATCCTAGGTCCAAAATTAGTCAAGTGACTCCTGGCTATGGATGCTGCTATAGACTAGTAACAGATGATAAAACATGCTCCCTCTGACAGAGTATTTATCATTCCAATAACTCACACCCTGATGAATGCCATCTTTCAGAAGATCAGTGTTGACTTCTGTGACTTGTGCTTGCTATAATGTGTCCCTAAAGTATTAGTGCAGGTTTCAGCTTTGATAGCAGCTTGAAACCAAATCAAGTCTTTTGGGATGCCCTGTATGTGTGCAGTTTTCATCAAAAAATTAGGAATAGAAATATTTTTTAAAATCCTCACTTTAAATTTGATTTCTCACCTAAATGTTACTTATCTTATCTATATAGTCAGAGATTTAAAGCTTTGTAGGGGTTTTGAAGGTTGTCTTTTCTAATGCCCTCATTTTACAAAGAAATAAACTAAGACTGAAAAAAGTCAATGTAGTTTGAGCAATATCAAACAGGTAGTAAATAGCAGAGCGAACCTGAGAACCCATGTGCTCTGATTGATTCTGCCACTTTCTCCACCATACCAAGGTGCTTCATGACCCGCTTTCTATTCAGACATTCATCCAACAAGCATTTGTTAAATGATTACTATGTGCAAGGTGCTACACTTGTCACTGGGAATATAAAAACAAATCTAAAAGAAGTCTCTTGTCTTGAGAAGTTTACAGTCTATTTGACAAAATTACTTGTGGTAAATCTAATTCGAATGCATGAGTATGGGGAGCAATTTTCTCCAAAGTGATTTTAATCTCATTTTAGGAAAACATCCATTCTTAAAAAAGTTGTCCAGCTTCAAGTCATACCCCAAACTAAATGAGTAAACAAACAAAAACAAACTGTCCACACAACAAAAAAGCAGTTTGTTTGATCTGATTCATATTTGTGTGCTTTCCTCCTCTCACCTTCTCTCTCATTCACTCTATTTCTTTCTCTCTGTCCTTTCTATGGAGCAGATTTTTGGACCAGTCCAACAAATCATGAAATTTAAGACTATCGATGAAGTGATCAAAAGAGCTAATAACACCCACTATGGCTTAGCAGCAGGCATTTTCACTAAAGACCTTGATAAAGCCTTGACCATCTCTGCTGCGCTTCAAGCCGGAACAGTCTGGTAAGTCAAAATTTAATGATGTGGCCTTTTAGGAGATTATATCACATCTCAAATCATATTAAGAAGAAAACATGGACATGTGAAAAACATTTTTTCTTTCAAACCAGATAGGCCACTGAGATACAGATTCAGTTTTTTTCCAGGTAGATGAGTAATGCAGCAGTTTAACTGAGGTCTGTCTATCCTCCATGAGGTCTGTCTATGCTACATGGTTTGTTTCTTGAAGATATTTTAATGAAATTTGCTGTTCAAAATTAACTAATTGAGATGCATTGTAGTGGTAGTAAATAATATTACTCCTACTAATATGAAGAACAAATTTTAATAATATATAACATAATAAAAACATAGAAATAATAGAAATAAGCTACACAAAATATTTAATACAAAATATGTAAACATTAATATAAATATCCTAAGAAATATTATATGATAATATGAAATACAACTATAATAATACCAGGTAGATTTTACATAGAGCTTTAAAGATTGCAAAGTACTGTACAAATATTATCTCATTTCATCCTGACAGCAACCCTGAGAAGTAGGTTTTAGAGTCACCCCCCTTTTAAAGATGAGGAAATGGAGGCCTTTATGTAACTTAGGTCATACATCCAGTAAATGTCTGAGGACCAGCCTTGGAATCAGGAATCCTTCCTCTGACAAACACTACCTGCGTGGCAAGTCATTTAACCCCCTGTTTTATAGGAACATAGGATTATATTAAAACGTAAGTTGTCTTGCTCCCTCAATGGAAAGGGTTTCTGACTAATAGTGGAAACTGTTCCAATGAAATACAGGTCCAGGATAACAAGGAAAAATTCATTAATCAATAAAGGTTTGTTAGTACCTACTACATGTTTGGTACTGTATTAATTGATGCAGAAGGCACAGTGCTATGTTAAGGTTATATGTTATTCTTATTTGAGGATTAGACCTGTGATGGCATTAGTACACGGATCTCCCAATGAGGAAACTCCCCCACTACAAATATAAATTAGCACTTGCTCTGAAGCTTGAGGGTTGCCTTAGATGTATCTTCAAGAGTTGCCAGTGGCACTGAGCAGTTAGTAACTAGCACAGGGTCACACGTACAATATGGCTGAGAGACAAGAACTGAACCCAATCTTCTTGGTTATATTTAGGGACATTTTATTTAGAGCTGAAAGGAAACTTGGGATTCATTTAGTCCAGTCCCCTGAATCTGATAGATCAGAAACCTGAGTTTCAAAGAAGTTAAGTGACATGTTGAAGTCACTCAGTAAGGAACAAAGCTTGGATGTGTCACCAAGTTCCCTAACTCTAAATTCACCTGTTTTTCTACATCAGTTTTTCAGTGTGATATGAAAATCTTCTGTTATTAATCTCTTTATTCTCAGAATAGCTGCTGTATCAGTAGAGGTCACATTATAGTTTTGAAGAAACTGTCTTTTACTCATTTTTGACCTTACATTAAGTTCGGACAAGGGATCATTCATCTAACTACTCCTTCTTAATCCAAAGCATTCCTTTGATGCTTTCTCCTACCTACACTGTCCATCATAGCTAGAGCTAACAGTGTGTGTGTGTGTGTATGGGGGTGTGTGTGTCTGTGTGTATGAGTGTATAATGCACCTGCATAAGCAATCCAAATAGATTTGCTTCTTCCTTCCTTAATAGACTTCCAGTCTGAGAAGCACTATCCTTAAGAATTCCTGGAATCAAAAGGTTTTCCTCACCTTAAGAATTTTCCAGTGGTTCCATTTGTGTTCCATAGGAAACTCTAAGCATTCTTTTACCTTTAAAAAATATGTTGTGTTCCAAGAACTTTTATTGGTGGTTCCTGAGACAAAAGGAAGATACTAACGTGTAGAGACCCAGAATTATGAGTTACCTAAAGAGCACAGGTTTTGCTGATTCCTCTGCTCTCTTGACAGGTTTTTGTAAGTGTATGCCCACTCTCCCACACACACACTAAGTGCTACAGTGAGAGATTATAACCTAAGAAGTTCAGTGGATAGCACACGGAGCCTGGAATTAGAAAGAACTGAGTTCAAATGTGACCTTAAACGTTTTCTAGCTCTGTGACTCTGGGCAAGTTACTTAACCTCTATTTGCCTCCACTTCCTCATCTATGAGATGGGCATAATAGTAGCACCCCCTCCTGAAGTTATTATGAAGCTATTTGATCAAATGACTCAATAATTATTAAGTGATTATAATGATACTTGGCACATAGTATTGTGTGTTATATAAATGTGCTATATAAAGTTAGTTATATAAATGCTATATAAAAGTTATAATTAGTAAGTTATTACTAATTAGTAAATTATAACTAAGTTAGTTATTATTATCATCATTTACAGGCTGCAATGTGTTTCATTGTTCAGCCATTTGCTTTAATATATCGATACCTGCAATGTTGTTATTATCTTTTTATTGTTAAGTAAGTGATTTTAAGACTTGAAAGTGGTTGGTTCAAGGCCAGCCTCTGATATATACTGACCCTATTATAGCTCTGGACAAGACATTTTTTTCACTGAGAGTTCTGTATTCCAATGAAATTACACGATTGATCCAAAAGTTAAAGGAGATAATATTTGGAAAGCACCTAGCATAGTGCCTGACACATAGTATACCCTTAATATAGGCTTATTTTATTTCATTTCCTGCCTTCTCTTCCAAAAAAATAAACTCAAAAGAACCTCATACATGGCAATCACTAAACAAATGGAGAAGGAAAGGCACAAAAATGTCCATGTAAAATACCTTTGTCTTTGCAGGGTGAATTGCTATGGTGGCGGTTCTGTTCAAGCCCCTTTTGGTGGATTCAAGATGTCTGGAAATGGACGAGAAATGTACGTAAGGCCTTTGGAATTTTATTTTTCATATCTACAATACAGATTATTTAATATTTGTCTTCATCACACCAGTTGATGTTTCCCATGTGTTCAAGAATAATTTCAGATTTCCTTCTTTATCATGTGTCCCCCTTCCTCTTTCTTAGGAACCTATAAGCCCAAATAGTTCATTGAAACTTAGGTTCCATAGATTAATATGAAAAAGAGTATTCAAATATATAAAACTACATCTTTACATTTATATAGATATGAATTGTTGCTAAACAAAAAATCAAAATAGAGCCATATTCATGTTCATTTGAAGAATTATATAACTTATTTTTCTTTGTAAATTCAGCACTATAAGAAAAATGTACTAATTTTTCAACTTTTAAAATACATAGAGACTGTTAGCTTCTCAGTTTTAAGTAAAGGTGCTTCCATTTCAACCCAGCCTACAAAATAAACATACTATTGAATATAATTGACTGGTAATAAATACTTAGGTGTTGAACTCCTCTGTAGTATTTTTAAAGTATTTGCTTATTTAGAAGCATTGTTTTATTCTTGCTTTGCTGTATCTCGTTGGTGGTGTTTATTTGAAGAGTATTAGAATTCTCAATGATAAATCTGTCTATTGAATGGTCACCTTTAATCTCATGATAATTCAATAATATTTTAATTATCACTTTAAAATGATTTTTGAATACTTTGAAGACTCAGCTTCCTCCTGTTCAGTGATCACTTGGAAAATATATGCACACAATTCCCGTGCTTTTTGAAATCACATTCACATAGAGAATTAACTAAGGAAGAGTGGTGAGGACTTTTCATCAATTGCAAATTTGGAAAGAAAGCAATATTCATTCTGTCGTGTTATAAATATTCCCATAATCCCTGTCTCACTGCTTGCCAGCCTGTATTTCTTCAGGAGTTTGGAGGTACCATATGGGCTATAAGCGGTGGAACAGGATCACTCACAGCTCTTAGCAGATTGACAGGGAGGCAGACTACCCACTTACCCACTGAAATTGTACATACTTTAACTGTCCTCTCTACATACTGTGACTTAGACCCTCCAATTGTCATCTATACTGTGTTGCTGCCTCACTCAACTCCTCACCCTCCATCCACTACCAGTTACTTACATAGTTAGATGTTCCCCTGCAACTGGCTTTGGAAACAATCCTGGGATGTCAGCCCTGCTAAGGAAGTAACACGTGTATTACTTGATCATAATAAGAACACCAGTTTTAAAACTTCCAATTTCTAAAACAATATAGCTGGGTGTCCATAACTTTTCATATGGGTTTGTAGGAGAAGAATCATTAATACATAAGGTGCCTCTAATAGTTGTTGATACTTTCTTGATGTTTCTGTGAAGATAAAATGTTTCTGAGGCCATTAATCCCAAATTTGTGAATGGTCCATAAATGGGATTTTGCGAACATGGGAAATTACCCAGGTAGAAATTTCTTCTACTGATATAGATCAACAACTCATCTTTAATGTTTATTTTTTGAGATGTGAGGCCCTTAGACATTGAGTGACTGACCCATGGTCACATAACTAGCATGGTCAGAGAACCACCTTGAAGCCTGGCCTTCCTAACTCCAAGACTTTCTTTCTAGTCATGCTATTTTGTCTTACATCTGCCTAAGGAAAAAGGCCAAATTCATATTGACACATTAACTGTACTATATGAATAACAGTGAATGAAATTTTGAATTTCTTTCCTTCCAGGGGAGAGTATGGTCTCCATGAATACACTGAAGTCAAGACTGTCACAATCAAGATTTCTGAGAAGAACTCCTAAGAATGCCACAGGAAATGGTGTTCCAAGTCTTCAATGAGGACTGAAAACGTGAAAAGATATTGCAACTGCCATCTTCTCTGGTGATTTACATTAGCAGCATTAAGAAAAGTTACATCTAGAACATGCTATGTGCCTTCTTACTCTCATGTAAACCTGGTGAATTCTATCCTTCCTGAAATCTGGGGAGTACTATCAACTCATCATCCTCCAAGTATGAGAACGCTCATGAAGTTTCCTTAGTAAATGATTCTTGCATAGTTTAAGCCATTAAAATATTAAGAAGACCAATTTTTGTTTTACTTTTTCTTTCTGTTAATGGTTAATTGAAAATTACTGTGTTCACTGATTCTATTGTCATCTTTACCTTCAGAAACAATGCTTCATTGTGAAAATGACTGTGTCTAATGAAGTAATAACCACTTTGCTTAACTGTATTTTCAATATCTGATTCATTAAAATAATCTCACATAACTGTGTACATGTGGACATTTTAAGAACAGATCTTCATTGCGGAGATTTTAGTTTCATACAGCGTATGACATATTTGGCCTTGAATTTGTCATACATTTAATTCTTTAAGTTCAAAGAATAGGTTCCTGAGCTTTTACTAAGGAAGTGTGTGTTTTGTTTTTTGTTTTCTTTTTTATTTCATTTAAGCCTTATGATTGTCATATTGAGGAATGTTATGGGCAGGGAGGGAGGAGTTGGTGAGAAGGCTGAACACAGAGAAATATTGAGGAGATGCTGACAGTGCAAGGTATCAAATCTACGTTTTCTATGGGAAGTCAGAATCTGAGGGCTACCGATTTTTAAGGTAACTTAGAAGTTATCTCTTTCAGCTGCTTCATTTTGCAGTTGGGGAAATAGGGGAGATAGGTTAAATAGTTATTAATGTCACAAATGTGACAAATAGTAGAACTAGAATTTAATCCACATCCTCTGGCTCCAAACCCAGCACTCATTCCCTTTGCACCACTCCTACAAATTGTGAGGAAGGAAGGAAGGTGGCAGCTGCTTTAGATACCAACCCATGTAAACCTTCAAAGTCAACTTCTTGATAATGATAGAATTATTGGGAAGCCCAGATATAACAGCAGCACTAAGAATTTTCTTTACTTGTCATCAATGCTCTTGGCCATGTCCAGTTTTGTACAAATACCTACAACTTTCTACTGATATAACTTCCCATTCCCATATGAAGTATCCATCTTTGAAGAACTCAATGTTTTGTCCTCTAAGAAGCCTGAGAGTGGCTGGATTCATAAGATCATAGATTTAGTTCTGGAAAGAATATCAGAGATCACTCACTCCAGTCCCCTCATCTTATAACTCAGGCAGAATGAGGAAAAGTGATTTGCCCAGAATCATAGAGGTGGTGAATATTAGAGCTGTTATTACAACCCAGATCCTTCGGCTTCCAAAGCAAAACCTCTTCATCTATACTGAGAACTGTATGCTGCCTTTCGTCCTATTCATAAAATTAAAGCCAGGGACTTTTCCTTGAATGTTGTTGCTTAGGAAACGAGGGCATTTTGTTCTTTTCACAAATTGTTCTTTAATTAGATAATTACACAGAAGGAAAAAAATCAAGATATTCCTCTTGACTGGATGAACCTCCTTTGCTTATGAACTAAATCTATGTCCCAGAGAAAAAAAGTTCATTTTCATTACATTTCTTCCAGTGAAGTTGTAGAATTTGCACATAAAGATATCAAAATCAATATGAAAAAAGTGACTGCCAAATTTTATTAATTATACATTTTTCCATCTTATCCTGACACCCCATGAAGACCTTTATAATCAACTAGTGATGTCATTGCCTTCCATAAAATATACAGACCTGAACATAACAATGCAAGATAACTCATAAAAGTTTTAAATCATTTTATGATGTCTTCTAAAGGACAGTAAGAAAATAGTGTCTTTGAGGGGAAAAGGTCTCAAGTGTGAGACCAAGGTAGGTGGCACAATTAATAGTATGTCAGATCTGGAGTCAGGAAGAAAAGATTTCAAATCACAGACACTTACTACGTATGCGACCTTGGGTAGATAATTTAACCTCTGCTAATCTCAGTTTACTCATCAGTAAAATGAAGATATTAATAGCACTTCTTTCCCAGGGTTGTTGTGAAAATCAAATGAGATGACATATGCAAAACATAACGAAATATTTGGCATGTAGTTAACATTATGAATGTTAATTACTGCTTATAATTTTTATTATTATCATTATAGTTACATATATACACTTACATAGAATTTTCAGATTTGTAAAGCACTTTCCATATGTTATTTCTCATGTTCTTTGGTAGGAAGAGGCAACCTCTGAACCTATTTTACAAGTGATGAAACTGAGAGGTTTAGTGAAAAATTCAAGATATGAAATTAGGTGATTTGTCCATGGTAACATGCTAAATAGAGTATGAGTCAGAATTCCAACTTAGACCTTCTTGATCCCAAGACTAGCACTCATTCTATGGAACTACCTAGGTACTTAGAATGATTGAAAGTAGGGACATGCTGTGTTGAAAGAAAGAAATTACTTTAATAATACCTAACTGCCATGCTGGTGTGGTTTTGAGATATTTAACGCATTTGGAGATGATTTTCTAATATTGGTAATAGATTTGCTATGAGCATTAATAGTCAAAAAGATCTCATTTTTGAGATGACTGCCTCAAGTTTGAAGTGCAATGATCACAGAAATAAATTTCTTCTGTACTAGAATTAGACAGCAGAATTTTGTGCACATGTGATTTCTGAAACAGGGAGTCCACCAGTATTTTCTGCTGCTTAAACTTTATTGCTCAGCATTTACGGTTTTTTAAAGTTTTATTGATTTTTTTGTTATTTGTCATTTCTGCATCTAATGAAACAACAACTCCTAAGCATCATGGCAACCTACAATGCTGGTTTTTCTTTTTCCTTTTTTTGTTGCTTTTTTTTTTTTTTGCAAAAATAACTAATGCATATAGGGGCAGCAGTATGTAGTTGCTAAAGTGATAGACTTAAAATAAGAAAGAATTGAGTTCAGTTCACACACACACACAATTTGCTATGTGATCCTGAACAAATCATTTAAGCTCTCTGCAACTCAAGACTTACCTATTAAGGTATAAATAAGCAGCAGTTTGTGTTCTTGGAGGGAATTCACCAACCTGACAAAAATCATTAATGTTATCTATATTCACATAAGTAATTAATATTCCACCACACAAATACCATATGCCAGAATAGATGTGTATTATTTTCTTCTTGATTGTGAAGTGAATGATTGGAGAATGAAAATGAACAATGATAATTCACAATGAGTTGATCAATAAACAATTATTAAGCCATTAGTTCTAGGCACTGTGAATATAAAGAAAAAGCAAGGTTCTCAGTTTTTGAAAATATTCTTGAGAATAACACTCATGATATTGACATCAATGCCAGGTTGTCAGTATCATGTTCTGTGTCCCTAGGCAAATAGGGATAGGATGGGAGGGGGAGATCTTAGATATTGCTTTTGTTGGCCCCAGATAAACATTTCATTTAAACAAACCTAAAATAAAAGTTAATATTTAGTTGTCTAGCCCTAAAAGAAAAAGATATAACTGACTGTGCAAAAACTTCTCAAGCTTATTAGTACTTTGAAATTTAGTTTGCTAAAGGAATCCTACAATGTTCTTTTAATGACACAAATATGGTGTTGACACCTAAACCAAGAAGAGCCAAAACAGAGAAAGAAAATTATAAACCAATGTTCCTCATGAATTTTAATACAAAAATTTTAAATAAAATATTAGCAAAAAGAGGACAGCAACTTATGACAACGATAATATCCTATGACTAGGTGGGATTTATATCAGGAATGCAAGGCTGGTTCAGTATTAGGAAAACTATCAGCATAATTGATAATATCAATAACAAAAAGAACACAAATCATATGACTATATATACAGAAAAAGCTTTTGACAAAACACAACACCCATTCCTATTAAAAACACTAGAGGGCATAGGAATAAATGGAGTTTTCCTTAAAATGATAAGTAACATCTATATAAAACTATCAGCAAGCACCATGTGTAATGGGGATAGGCTAGAAAGATTTCCAATAAGATCAAGGGTGAAACAGTGATATCCATTGTCACCACTGTTATTCAATATTGTAGTAAAAATGTTATCTGTAGCGATAAGAGAAGAAAAAGAAATTAAAGGGATTAGAATAGCAATGAAGAAACAAATCTGTCACTCTTTGCAGATGATATGATGATATACTTAGAGAATCCTAGAGAATCAACTAAAAAACTACTTGAAATAATGAACAACTTTAGCAAAGTTGCAGGATATAAAACAAATCCAAATAAATCATCAGCACTTCTCTATATAATTAATGAAGCCCAGCAGCAAGATATAGAAAGAGAAATTACATTTAAAGTAACTGGAGATGATATAAAATATTTGAAAGTCTACCTACTAAGACATATTCAGGAATTATATGAGCACCATTTTAAAACACTTCTCATACAAATAAAGTCAGATCTAAATAATTGAAAAAATATCACTTACTCATGGGTAGGTAGAACTAATATAATAAAATGACTATTTACCTAAATTAATTAACTTATTCAATGCCATGCTAATCAAACTACCAAAAGAGCATATTATAGAGATAGAAACAAATAATTAAAAAATTCATCTGGAAGAACAAAAAGTCCAGAATATCAAGGGAACTAATGAAAAGAAATGCAGTGGAAGATAGCCTGATTATACCAGATTTAAAACAATATTGTAAAGCAGTAATAATCAAAACTACATGTTACTGGTTAAAAAATAGGATGGTGGATCAATAGAATAGATGAGGTACACAAGACACAGTAGTTAATGACTATAGTAATCTCCTGTTTGATAAAGCCAAAGGCACCAGAATAAGAATTTTCTATTTGACAAAAACTGATAGGAAAATTGGAGAATAGTATGGCAGAAACTAGTTATAGACCAACATCCTACACCATATACCAAAATAAGGTCATAATGGGTACATGATTTAGATATAAAAGGTGATACCATAAGCAATTAGAAGGGCATGGAATAGTTTACCCAACAGATCTATGGAGAAAGAAAGAATTTATGACCAAACAAGATAGAAAATATTATGAAATAAAAAATGGATAATTTTGAACACATTACATTAAAAAGGTTTTCCACAAACCAAACCAATACAAACAGGAACAGAAGACAAGCAGATAGCTTGGGAAATTTTATGGCCAGTATCTCTGATAAAGTCTTCATTTCTAAGACATATAGAGAACTGAGTCAAATTTATAAAAATCATTCCTAAACGATATATGGTTAAAGGATTCAAACAGGCAGTTTTCAAATGAAGAAATTAAAGCTATCTATAGTCATATGCAAAAAAATGATTTAGAAAATTATTAAGGAAATGTAAATTTTTTAGCTTGAAAATTCTACAAGCCAAGACTAAAGAGGAAAGAGAACTGATAACAAAAAAAAAAAGTTTTGTTTGCAGATGATTGTGAACTCAATGCAATCTCTGATGCCAAGATGCAACAGAATATGGATTGATTCTTAATAACTTGTGCCAATTTTGGCCTGTTAATTAACCCCAAGAAAACAGATACCACACCATCCATATGTGTAAACCATTGGTTACATCAAATGGAGAAATTTTGAATACTGAGGATATGTTTACTTAGCCTGGAAGTATACTTTCAAGAGATGCACACAAGAATGATAAGGTTGATGGACACATTGCCAGAGCTAGCTCAATGTTTGAGAAGCTCTGAAGGAAAGTATGAGAGAGAAGAGCTATTAGGCTGCCTACCAAACTGAAAATCTACGGAGCCATGGTGCTGACTTGGATATGCCTGTGAAACTTGGACAGTATATCAGCACCATGCCAGGGAATTGAATCCCTTCCATTTGAATTTTCTTATGAAGATTCTGAAGATGACCTTGCAAGATAAGGTACTAGACACTGAGGTCCTTTCTCAAAGTAAACCACTAAGTATTCAAAACCTAATGAAGAGAGTGCAACTCTGATGGGATGGCCATCTTGTTCAAATGCCAAACATATTTTTGCCTAAAAGACTATTTTATGATGAACTCACAGAAGGCAAGCACTCACATAGAGGTCAGAAGAAGTAATACAAGCACTCTCTCAAAGTGCATCTCAAGAACTTTCGAATTGATTGTGAGACATGGGAGACACTGGTACAGGACCACCCAGAATGGCATGCCTACATCAAAGAAGGTGCTAGTTTCCATGAGCAAATCAGAGTTGTAGTAGTGTGAGGCCAAGCAAAATAAGATACTTTGCTATTTTTGTTTTAATATAATCAGTAAGTATAATACCTCCATTTGAATGTGATTAAAGAAGATCTTTCCCAGTCATTGATGGGTCTGCCCATTGAGGAAGGCTTGATTAGGGAGTTGTTTTGTAGGAGTGTCCCAAGTAACTTTTGCTTTTTCTATTGAGGCACTGGGTCAGAGGGTCATGCCCTCTGGCTCTGAAAAGTGCATAAACATTCTGAGGGTGAGGTTTTACTTTGTGGCTTAGATTCTGGAAGAAGCTATGTGTGCCAGGCACAAAGGAGCCCCCCAACTTTAAAAACCTGGATGTTGGTGCTTCCCTCTCTGGTAACTATGGTCAAACAGTTGGACCAGTCTTTTGAATGGAGGTGTCTGTATTGCTTACTGTTAGACAGTTTGGAAGTGCTGTCTTCTGATCTGAATTTCTCTGTATTTTCTCTGACTTTTTCAGATTTCTCTGTATTTTCTCTGACTTTTTCCCCTGAACTCATTGAATAAAGCATGTGCTTGATTAAAGTGATTTGTAACCCCTCTATAGTTGCCTTTCTTTTTATAAATGCAGATCCAAAAAACTGTGATAGCAGGCCCCCTGTGTGTGCTGAAGTGCTTACTGTTACAAATAATTCAAAAGAAACATGAGATACATTCTAAATATTCAAATGGACTATTTGTGCTCAAACTACAGTAAAGTTTTCTGAGTTCAAATTGTTCTAATCAGCAATAGTCACACATGGTACATTGACCCCAACAAAGTGATTTCACTTTGGTCCTTTTCAATTATGAAAGACAGCAGTCAACCAAAGAACCAACCACAAAAAATACTGAAGAAAATAACACCATAAAAAAAAAAAAACGAATTGGTCTAATGGTTCACTAAAGAAATGAACTTCTTCAAAAGCAGAATAGGGCAAATGGAAAGAAGGGTACAAAAATTCATGGAAGAAAGTAGCTTCTTAAAAAGTAAAATTGACCAAATGGACAAAAAAGAGATTTTAAAGCTCATTAAAGAAAATAATTCTTAAGGAATTAGAACTGGGCAAGAAGAAGCTATTGACTCCATGTGTCATCAAGAAACAATAAAAAATAGTCAAAAGAATGAAAAAAAGAAAATATGAAATATCTAATAAAAAAAACCAACTGACCTGGAAAATATCTTGAGGAGAGATCATTTTTATGGTGGCAAAGAACTGGAAACTGCAGGGATACCCATCAATTGGGGAATGACTGAACAAGATGTGTTATATGATTTTGATGGAATAGTACTCTGCTATAAAGAAATGATGAACTCAATGATTTTAGGAAAACATGGAAGGAATTGCACAAAATAACAAAGAGCAAAGTGAACTGAACCAAATGAACATTGTACACAATGTAACAGAAATGTTGGGTTAAAAATGACTTTGAGTGAGTAAATTATTTTGTTTATTATAAATACTTAAATTAATTATATAGAAATATGAAGAAAAGTGTTAACTGCATCTAGAGAAGGAAATGATAACTAGAAGTGAATTATATCACGTGTGTATGTATGCATTTATAAATGTTACATATGTATATATTCATGTGTGTGTTTCTAATCATACATAACCATCTCTAGAACATGGGGGGAGAAAAAAAGAAAAAAATTTACATGATAATTTTGCTGCATATTTGAAAGGAATAGCAAGTGGTACGCAGTAGATTTGTAGTTTTATATACAATCATTTATTATTGTAGTATGTTCTGGAAATTTTTTTTATTCTATACATCACAAATTAAATTTTAAACATAAACAAGAAAAAATTAAAATTTTTAAAGGGGAAAGAAAAGAATTATTGGACTACTTGAAAGTCATAATAAAAAAAAGAACCTAGACATCATATTTCAGGAAATTATCAACAAAAATTGCCATGATACCATAGAACCAAAGGATAAAATAGAAATGGAAAGAATCCACTGATAACCTCCTTAAAGACAACCCAAAATGAAAATCCCCAGGAATATTATAGCAAAATTTCAGAGTTTCCAGGTCAAAAAGAAATTATTTCAAGCAACCAGAAATAAATTCAAATATTTTGGAGCCATAATCAGGATCACACAAGATTTAGCATATTCCACGTTAAAGAAGAAGAGGGCTTGGAATATGATATTCTAGAAGGACATAGGAGCTAGGATTACAACTAAGACTAACCTACCCAATAAAATTGAGTGTAATTCTTTTTTTAAAATTTATTTAATTTTTAACATTCATTTTCACAAAATTTTGAGTTCCAAATTTTCTCTCCATTTGTCCCCTCCCCCCACCCCAAAACACTGAGCATTCTAATTGCCCCTATCACCAATCTGCCCTCTTTTCTATCATCCCTCCCTTCTCTTGTCCCCATCTTCTCCTTTGTCCTATAGGGCCAGATAACTTTCTATACCCCATTACCTGTATTTCTTATTTCCTAGTAGCAAGAACAGTACTTGACAGTTGTTCCTAAAATTTTGAGTTCCAACTTCTAAAAATGGATATTTCATTTTTTTTAGTTGTGAATAAAAATGTAACTTTCCCTATAGGGCAATGGGAGAGGAAGCCCATAAGAGAAAGAGATTGAGAGGCAGAGATAAAGAGGAATGCAGATTAAGGGAGGCAGTGTTTAGAGCAAAAGAACTGGGGTTCTGGTCTAAAACATCATACACAGCAAAGCTAAGCATAATCATGAATGGAAAAAAAGAATGAAAGAATGAATTCTCAGACTTTCAGGATTTTGCTTTTTAAAAATCTGAAGTTAATAGAAGATTTAATATGCAAGAGTCAAGAAAAAAATAGGGTACATAACAAAGACTAATTACAATGGACTCAATAGGGATAGAGGGTTTACCTTTCATGTATGTAAAATGTATGTCTAAAATTGGTATTAGTAATTGGGTGACTCATAAGAAAGATTGGGGATAGAGACCTGAGTATGATATGATTTTAAAAAATAAAAACATTTAAGAATAGATAAAAAGATTAATTAATTCATGCTAATGAGGTACAAGAGGAAGAACCCACACAGAGGATCTAAATGGTGGAGGAGGACTGGTAGTTCTGGAAACTTACTTTCATTGGAAATAGTTTCCAGAAGGAATAATACATGTGAATCTAGAAGTGTATAAAACTTTTCTAAATTCAGAAAGAAATAAAATGTTAAGGAAATAGGGTGAGAGGAGAGGATACGGGAGGCATTTTTAGAGGGGAGGGTGAGTGAATAGGCTAAAGGAAGACAGAGAAGGGAGAATGAGAGGCTAAGATAGGAATCCTTGAGGGCAGGAAGTTAAGCAATAGGAGGGCAAGGCAGTGGGTAGAAATAAAGTAAAGGAATCAGCAGGGATAGGAAATAAGACAGATGTACAAACATAAAATAAAGATCAGGAGCGGAATTTGTTAGAGAAAAAGGAGCAAAAGTGCTCATCATGATCTAGGACAAAGTTAAGTTTTAAATAGATTTGATCAAAAGAGGAACATAGGGAAACTATACTATGTATCAGTCATATTTATCAACACTTCTTTGCACTACTTAAAACAACCTAGAGAGTATAAGGTGGGAATATGCTGCAGTGTAGGAAATGATGAGTTCTTGGACTTGAAAAAAGATGGAAAGACTCAGATTTATGAAGGAAGAGGTTATCCACCCTCAGAGAAACAAAAGATAAATAAGTAGCATGGTCTTACATAGATGCAAATGAATGTATATGTCCACATACGAATATGGTATTGATATATATGTATATGTAAAGGTTGTATGTACAAGTGTTTATGTATATATGTCTATCTTTTATGTATATATGTCTATATGGCATTTTGTATGTATGTATGCAAGTACATATGCACATGTGTCTGTGGATCTGCACTGAATTGTGGCCTTCTTGCAGCGTCATGGAGAGGAAGAGAGGGAAAGAACAGAGTAAGAGTACACAGCATGGAACAAAAGAAAACTTACCAGGAAGCAAAGACAACTCTAGACAAAATGTATAGTATTTATTACATAGCCTTTCTTGAAATGGAAATTTATTCCTCTATATTTGGAATCATGTACCATGTCTGCTGTGCACATGGAAATGTTTTCTAAAACAAAAAATTTTATTTTTTGTTCTTTTCTTTTCAGTATTTAAGTTTGTTTCTTTTTTCTTTACTTATTTTTTAAATTTTAAACTTAAAAAATTAACACATAAAAATGTAAAAAAAGAAAAAATGCTCAAAATCACTACAGACTAGAGAAATGCAAATTAAAACAACTCTTAGCTATCTCCTCACATCTATCAGAAATGACAAATGCTGGAAGAGATGAGGAATAGATAAACTAATGAATTGATGGTTGAGTAGTAAACTGCTCCAACCATGCTGTAAAACCATTTGGAACTATGCCCAAGGGCTATAAAATTGTTCATATCCTTTGACCCAAAGATACCATCATTAGTTCTGTACCCCAAAGAGATTGAAGGAAAAAGAAGATGACCTATATGGACACAAATATTTATAGCAGCTCTTTTTAGGATGGCAAAGAATTGGAAATCAAAAGGATACTCATCCATTGGGAAATGGTTAAACAAGTTGTGGCATGTGATTGTGTTAGAATACTACTGTAGTATAAAAAATTATTATGGGGTAGGGTGGAGTGAAGATGGTGGAGTAACAGCACCCATTTTCTAGAGTGCTGCCCCCAAGGTCAGCCAATACCTCTAAAAATGGCTCTAAACAAATTCTGGAGTGGCAGAACCCACAGAATGACAGAGCAAAGCAAATCTCCAGCCCAAGACAGCCTGGAAGGTCACAGGGAAGTGTCTATCCCACCACTCAGGGGGCAGAATCCAGTTCAGTGTGGGCCACACCAGCACAGACAGGACCTGAGCAAGCCTTGGGGAGATTGAATCTCTCACACCTGTGGCAGTTTCCATACTTCAGGACCCCAAAACACCAAGGACAAATTGGAAGGTCAGTGGAAAAAGCCTGTGGGAGCAGTGTGAGAGAACAGAGTGGTCTTCCTCCAGTCCCAGGGCAGCTGAGAGGGAGGGAGCAGAGGAACCTGCAGCAGCCACACAGCAGCAGGGTCAGAGAGACAATTTCTAGAGCTCTAGGCCCACAGATTTTGGGAAAGATCAAGGTGCTGACAGTACACCTCCCACCCCACTGGAAGCAGAGATCTATCTTGACAATCATCTACTCAGCAAAACTGGGTATAATACTTCAGGGGGGGGAAATGGTATTCAATGAAATAGAGGATTTTCAAGCATTCTTCATGTAAAGACCAGAACTAAATAGAAAATTTGACTTTCAAACACAAGAATCAAAAGAAGCATGAAAAAGTAAACAGGGAGGAGAAATCATAAGAGACTTACTAAAGTTGAACTGTTTACATTGCTACATGGAAACATCAAATTTGTAACTCTTGAGGCTTTTCTCAGTATTTGTGTAGTTGGAGGGATTACATACATATAGACAGAGGGCACAGAGGGAGTTGAATAGGAAGGGATGATAGCTAAAAAAATAAAACTAAGGGGTGAGAGAGGAATACATTGGAAGGAGAAAGGGATAAATGGAATGGGGAAAATTATCTGTCATAAAAGAGGCATGAAAAAGTTTCTTCAAGGGAGGGGGAAAGGGGAGAGGTGAGAGGGAAAAGTGAAGCTTACTCTCTCACATTTGGCTTAAGGAAGGAATAACTCAATTTGATGTGAAAATCTATCTTACTCTACAGGAAAGTAGGGGAAAAGGGGATAAATGTGCTGTGGTGAGGGGAATGATAGAAGGGAGGGCAAATGGGAGGAGGGAGTAATTAGAAGTAAACACTTCTGAGAAAGGACAAGGTCACAAGAAAAAATAGAATAAATGGGGGGCAGGATAGAATGGAGGGAAATATAGTTAGTCTTTCACAACATGACTTTTATGGAAGTCTTTTGCATAACTACCTATAACCTATATTGAATTGCTTGCCTTCTCAATGAGGATGGGTGGGGAGGGAGGAAGAGAGAGAAGTTGGAACTCAAAGTTTTAAAAATGAATGTTAAAAATTGTTTTTACATGCATCTGGGAAATAAGAAATACAGGGAATGGGGTATAGAAATCTATCTTACCCTACAAGAAAATAGAGGAGATGGGTAAGGAAAGGGAAAGGTGTGATAAATGGGAGGGAAGAAAGGGGAATGGGGTAATCAGAATGCTCAGTGTCTTGGGGTGGGGGAAGAGAGAGATGGGGAGAAAATATGGAGCTCAAAATCTTGTGGAAATGAATATTGAAAACTAAAAATAAATCAATTTTTAAAAAGTGATAGAGAAATAACTTAAAACTTAAGAAAAACTTCAAAGTTTGTGATATAAAAAATTATTGGGGGAGGAGCCAAGATGGCAGAGTAGAAAGACTCACATATGCTAGCTCTGAACCCACAGCCCATATATTTCTTGCAAGACGAACTCCCCACAAATTCTAGAGCACTGCAAGGCATGCAGAAACACAGTGGAAAAGATTTCCATTCCAGAGAGCCCTGGAGAGCCATCCCCAGGGGTCTGTCGTGCTCCAGACAGCAGAGCCTACCCTTGTGCTGCCCTGGCCACGTGGCCCCAGAGGAGCAGATCCGAGCAGGCTTCAGGGACAGAATCTCCAGTGGCCTCGAAGGTCCCTCCACCCACAGGCGCTACAGGCCAGTGAGAGAGACGTCTGGGCTGGTCAAGAGGGGAGTGGGGTGTTTCCGTGGCTCGGGCCCCCTCGGGAGGCAGCGGCAGAGGAAGCAGCAGAGGCAGCGGTGGCCCGAGACTCCCGGAGCAGCAGGCAGAAGTTCAGGGTCATTACTGAAGATCTCTGCATAAACCCCCTGAGGGAACTGAGCCTGGGAGGCAGCCCTGCCCCCACCCCCTCCATTACTGAAGGTCTCTGCATAAAGCCCCTGAGGGAACTGAGCCTGGGAGGTGGCCCTGCCCCCACCCAAGCACCAGAACTTAAGCTCACATTGAATAGCAGCTGCTCCCACCGCGGAAAGCCCATTTGAATCTCAGACCCCAAGCACTAGCTGGGCGGATCTAGGCAGGGGTGCAGAGGAATCTCAGAAGTCAAGTAACTGGCTGGGAAAATGCCCAGAAAAGGGAAGAAAAATAAGACTATAGAAAGCTACTTTAATGGGGTACAGATGTTTCCGCCTTTCAATTCTGATGATGAGGAACTATTCTTACCATCAGGGAAAGACGTGAAGGTCGGGGCCTCTGTATCCCAGGCATCCCAGGTGGATGTCCGGTGGGCTCAGGCCATGGAAGACCTCAAAAAGGATTTTGAAAATCAAGTTAGACAGGTGGAGGAAAAACTGGGAAGAGAAAAGAGAGAGATGCAAGAAAAGCATGAAAAACGGGTCAATGCCTTGGTAAAGGAGACCCAAAAAAATGCTGAAGAAAATAACACCTTGAAAAATAGGCTAACTCAATTGGCAAAAGAGTCTCAAAAAGCCAATGAGGAGAAGAATGCTTTCAAAAATTATTATGGGGGGATTCAGAAAAACATGACTTGATCTATATGAACTGACAAAAGAGAAGAACTGGGACATTACTGTACACAGTAATAATAATGTTGTAATTGTGATCAACTCTGAGAGACTTAACTACACTATCCAACTCCAGAGAGAGAACTGATGATGTCTCAGTGAAAACTGAAGTATAAATTTCTCATTATTTTGTTTTTTTGTGATTTGTCTAATATGAAAATATTTTATGATGATTTTACGTATATGTCATTTGTATTATATTATAGTGTTTGTCATCGCATAGAAGGAGCTTGGGAGGAGGGGAGAGAATCAGGAACTAAAAATTTTTTTAAATGTTTAAAATATACAAATAAATATTTTTAAATGAAAATAAAATAAAATAGGGATAGTAGTAGCATTTACCTCAGAGTTATTCAGAGTCTCAGATGAGGTAACATGAAAAATGTGCTAGTAAGTGGTCCTTTAATTGAAAAAAACACAAATCTCTTCCCCTTGTTTCTCCAAGAAATGGGAGCCCCACAAAATTTCTGCCTTGATCCTTTTGTAGAGAACTGTCACAGAAATAAGTTCCACCAACACATAAAAATAAGTGAGAGTGATGAAAAATAGAATGAGCTCCACCATCTAGCAGCCCACTCATCAACTGCAAATTCAATATTCTAAGTTAATAGATTCAGACTATGTATCTGTTAACTTGCCTTGAGGAGGTGAAAAATATACTTATTGAAAGAGTGGAGTTTTGTGAGTCTGTGTGCGTAGGAGACAGACAGACAGAGATTTACTTGGGCGTCAGGGACGGTTGGGGTAAGGTCAACATGACATTCCCAGCCCCATTTAGGGGGCACTGCCTAATTTATGGGAGGTCTGTCATCCTTTAAGGCCACTCTGATTGAAGAAAAGGGGCTACTGCTATTTTCCATAAATGCTCCTGTCTTTTCAAGTCTATTTTGTGAGGACTATGCTGGGTTCCTCTGGCTATAGGACAATGGCTGAGCTTTTAAGAACACAGTGACAAGACTGATCTACAGCCATGTCCATGTTCAAGCAGGAGGATCTGGAAAACCACTAAGATGGGCTGAAATTTGAGCAATGGCCAGTTGGGAATAGTAGAAAGGTTGTGAGAAAATGTGAAAAATGTGAGAAAAGATGTACATTAGTTCAATATCAGTGGAGCTCTAAATCGGTCTAGCCAGGGGTGGGGAGCCTGTGATCTCAAGTCCACATGTGACTCTCTAGGTCCTCAAGTGTGGACCTTTGACTGAATCTAAACTTCACAAACAATTTCTGGTAGCCATTCTAGAATTATGCCCAAAAAAAATATACTGGGCATATACTTTGACTCAAGTACATCACTTCTAAAACTATACTAAGGGGAAAAAATGGGAAAAGGATGTACAAAAAATACTTACAGAAGTTGTCTTCATATCTCACAAAAATTTGAAACTAAAGCTGTATTCTCATCTTGGTAAATGGTTTAAAAGAAATTGCAGTATATGAAAGTAATAGAATATTGTTGTGCCATACAAAACTATAAAATGGACAGTTTCATAGGAAACTAGGAAGAACTTTGTGAACTACTGCAGAGTAAAGTGAGCAAAACTAGGAGAACAATTTATGCAATTATAATATTATAGAGAAAAATAGCTTGAAAAGACTTTGGAATTCTAACACATTTGGGGTAGCTAGGTAGTGCAGTGGATAGAGCACCAGTGCAGAAGTCAGGAGAAACTGAATCCAAATCTCACCTCAGACACTTGACACTCACTAGCTGTGTGACCTTGGGCAAGTCATTTAACTCCAACTGCCTCATCTGGGGTCATCTCCAGTCATCCTGATGAATATCTGGTCATTGGATTCAGATGACTCTGGAGGAGAAGTGAGATTAGTGACCTGCACAACCCTCCCTCACTCAAACAAAGTCAAGTGCAAGTCATGTCATTATTTCTCTGATGGCATGGTCTTCTTCGGCAATGACACAGATACAGAAGAATGAATGAATAACTAGCATTTATATAGTGCTTTAAGATCTGCAAAATGATTTTAAAATGTCATTATATCCTCACAACACTATTAGAAGCTGGGTGCTATTAGTATCCCCATGTTAAAGATGAAGAAGCAGAGGCAGTCATGCATTAAATGACTTGTACTAGATTACCCAGTTAGTAAGGTACTGAAGCTGGATTTGAACTGAGGTCTTCCTAATACTATTTTTCTTAACTCTATCCACTGTGTCACTTAGATGGCTATAAAAAAATGAAATACACCATTCATCTCTTATTAGAGAGACATGAATTTAAAATGCAATAAGCACATTTATTTTCAGATTTGGAAAACAGAAGAATTTGTTTTTCTGGTCTAAGTAGTTACATGTTATGGGTTTTATTCTTCTTTTTTTTCTTTTCTTTTTTTAAAAAATATTCTCAGTGAAGAATGAAAGGAAGTTTAGTGGACAGAAAAGAAAAAGAAAAGAAAAAGGCTATATAAGAGCACATTTTCCAAGAGATGGATACGGAGGTATATAGAGGAAAATTGGGTTGACAAAACCAAAATATATCAATAAAATGTATTTTACAAAAAAATATTCAGGGCATGAAGGGAAATGGAATTTAGATTTTGGTTTATTGGGGTATTTATAATAGCCAGAATGACTTAGGCACTCAAAATTGTTCTTAAAAAAATATTGGTATTATTGTATACAACATTTTCTTGGTTCTGCTAACTTCACTTTTCATTATCTTGTACAAGTCTCTCCATGGTTTTTTCCCCCAAAATCATCAAGCTCATTGATTCTTATAGCAAAGTAATATTCCATAGTAAACATACCACAATTTGTTTTTCCATTCCCCAGTTTGCAGGCACCCCTGCAATTTCTAGTTCTTTGCCACCATAAAAAGAGCTGCTATAAAAATTTTAGACCATACAGATTCTTTTCCTTCTTTCCTAATCATCTTGGGGAACAGACCTAATACTGTTTTTTTCTGGTTCAAAGGTTATAAGCAGTTTAATAATTCTTTGGTCATTATTCCATATCACTCTCCAAAATGGTTAGATCAGCTCACAGATCCATGAACAATAAATTAAGATTCCAATTTTTCCACATCCTCTTCAGCATTTATCACTTTCCCCTTCTATCATTGCTCTGGCAAAGGTTGATGGATGTTTCCTGTACCTAGAAAATGGTCTTTAAAAGGAAAACCTCATGAACATGTTAATTTTTAACACCTCTACATTTCCTACACATGAACATTTCTAAATTTCTTACCTGACTACATTAACTTGACTCCAAAATATTGTCTGTAGATGAAGGAGTGAACACTTACCTCACCACCACCTCATGCTTATTAATGAGAACAAACATAAAATGATAGAATTCATGACAAAAGGACATATATGCCTACCAGATGAAGCAATGTCACATGAATTATCAACTGTATTTACTTTTGAATCCCTGATCAGATAAGTTGATAGTATTAAAAATTTAAGATGTCATGCATAGTCTTATGTTTGATGCTTTCCTGAACAGAGAAACAATTTTGATATTTTCAAGACAATTCTTTCATGCCATAGTAGTAAGTTAGGGTACTAGGCTAATGATTTTAAGGCAAGACAAGGGAATGAGTATTAAGCACAGTACTATGCACTGTGAAAAATTCTGGAATTAAAAATTAAAAATCTTACTTATGTTCAAGAGCTTTCAAAAATAACTCCTGAGATAGAAAGAGGATGCCAAATTCAACAGCTCCAGAATTATCAATTATGTATAGAACTCAGGTGTTTCTTATATGCCCACTCTGCCCCACATATAATGAGTGGTTTCATACAAAATTATGGCCTACAGGAAGACCTGAGTTTAAATCTGACGTCATACATTTACTAATTTTAAGACCCTGAACAAGTAACTTGACCTCTATTTGCCTCAGCTTCCACGTCTATACAAAGAACAGAATAATAGCACCTGCTTCTCAGGTTGTTATGAGGATAATTGATCAAATGAGACAATAATTATAAAATGGTTAGCAGCATACCTGGTACATAGTAAGTGCTGCAAGAATATTAGCTATGACGATGGGGTGATGTTATATGTTTTATTGTTTATATATTTGTTTTAATATTTCAGTACCTTGAGGTTATAGCCATTTCTTTTGTCTTATTATTAAGTAAATAGAATATTTAAGACTTAATGGTGCTATCATTGTTGGTGGCTGGCTTCTTTAAATGAAAATGCATCAGTGGAGTCTTAAAACCTTATGTGTTAAATAAAGTGTATATTCCAGAAAACAAGGTGAGCCTTAGGATTTTGAGAGAATTTTAATACCACCACATGGGGGAAATCCATTTAAATAGAAAACCAGACTCTTCATTGAGAGAGTAGGTTAGAGTGAGTAAAATAGCGCAGAAAATAAAATAGGTTGGAGTGAGCATGTTAATCTAGAGAGTATGTTTCTACATACCCATGTGAGAGGCATGAGATAATAAAGTATGGGTCACTGCACCATGTATTTGTTACACTAATAACATCAATAAATATTGTTTAAGTATTCACAATATAGTTTATAAATTGTATAAGACTTTATGATACTGTCCTTTAGAAATATAATAAAAATATAAAATCTTTTGACTTTTTGAGTGTTATATAGACTGTGAAACAAATGAAGGGAGTGTATGCTCCACTAACAGAAAGAATACCCACATTGATAAGATAACAATATCATCAAGTTATTGAAGCAAATATTGACATTAGAGTTAATATCTAAAAAATTAAATGCTTTCACCATTCATCTAAAGCTATAAAATTTTACATTTATTATCTATCATGAACCTAAGAGAGAGGCAGTTTGTCCTAGTAGATAGAACACTGAGCTTAAAGTCTAGAAGATTTTCTTTCAAGGCTTGCCTCTGACGCTTATTGGCCATAGATCTGAGCTAGTCAGTTGACCACTTAATGTCCTGGGAAATCTAGAATAGTACATTGTGGAATAGATTTGCTTTAGCAGAGGAAACTTTTACACTGGACATTTCCTATCCCAATGAAATCACAGATCTGATACAAAAATCAAAGGAGAAAACATTTTAAAAACTCTTGGTACATAATGCTTGGCACATAGTGAGCCTTTAATAAATACTGCCTTAATAATAAAGAAATAGCACTATAATAAATATTCCCTTTCCTTTTCTCTTTTCCCTTCCAAAAAATAAAATCAAATGAACTTCATACATAGTAGGCACTAACCAAATGCTGATTGAATTAAATTGAAAAAGTGGTGTAAAATACTCTTGTTTTTGTTGAGTGAACATCTATGTGGTAGCTTCTCCTCAGACCCCTTTTAGTATATTCACGATACCTGGAAAAGAGCAAGATATGTAAGCAAGACCTTGTGACATTTTATATGGCATATCTACCTTTGTTGATACTGTTATTTAAAATTAAGATGTGTTTTTGTGATACTACTAGATGTGCCATATGTGCTCAGCAATAAATTTAGTATCTACTTTAATATGTGCCCACCTTCCTCTTTCTTAGTAACCTATAAATCTGATTTTTTCATTGAATCTTAGGTTCCACAGATTAATATGAAAAAGAGTGAATAAATACTTCAAGCTATGTACTTTCACTCATTTATGTGTGAATAATTTCTGGATAAACCATGGGAATCAAAACTGGAACATATTCATTGAAAGAATTACACATTTTTTTATAAACTCATCATTATAAGAAAAATGTAATAATTTTGCCATTTTAAAAGTACACCAGGCTATTTTATTTTCTCAGTGTTCTAATCAACTCTCTAAGATTATAAGTAGCAAAGAAACTGCTGACTGTCCTTGGTAGAGGCAATTTTCTTACTGGAAAGCTTCCTATATCAGGAAAATCCCAAGTCTAGTCCTTATCTCTATACCACAGAACATTTATGAATATTTCTACATTGTAGCCATTATTGAGTTTGTAGCATTTCCTCAATATTGTACAGTGAAAAAGACACTTGATTTAGAATCAAAGGCCCTGGACTCAAATAGTGGCTATGCCATATGTTCAACATGTGACATTGGACAAGTCATTTAACTTTCCTGAGCTTCTCTTTCATTATTTAAAAATTAATTCGTTGGTAGCAACCTCCTGTTTGATAAACCCAAGGACCCCAGTTTCTGGGATAAGAACTCACTGTTCGACAAAAATTGCTGGGAAAACTGGCTAACAGTGTGGTGGAAATTAGGCATAGACCCATGCCTGACACTGTACAAAAGAATAAAGTCCAAATGTGCACATGATTTAGGGATAAAGATTGCTACCATGAATAAACTGGAGGAGCAAGGAATAGTGTATTTATCAGATTTATGGAGAAGGGAAGAATTTTTTACTAAAGAAGTGATAGAAAGCATTATGAAATGCAAGATGGATAATTTTGATTACATTAAACTGAAAAGTTTTTGCACAACCAAATCCAACGCAACCAAAATTCTAAGGGATGTAGTAAATTGGGAAAGAGTTTTTACGGCTAAGCTTGGAGATAAAGGCCTCATTTCTAGAATATATAGAGAACTAACTCAAATGTATAACTATACAAGTCATTCCCCAATTGATAAATAGACAAAGGATATGAACAGGGAATTTTCAGAGGAAGAAATTAAAGATATCGATAACCATATGAAAAAATGCTCTAAATCACTGTTGATTAGAGAGATGCAAATCAAAACAACTCTAAGGTACCACATCACACCTATAAGATTGGCAAACATGACAGAACAGGAAAATGATAAATGTTGGTGAGGATGTGGGAGAGTTGGAACACTAATTCATTGTTGATGGAGCTCGTCCAACCATTCTGGAGAGCAGTTTGGAACTATGCCCAAAGGGCCACAAAAATGTGCATACCTTTTGACCCAGCAATATCACTACTAGGACTGTATCCCCAAGAGATCATAAAAATAGGAAAGGGTCCCACATGTACAAAAATATTTATAGCAGCACTCTTTGTAGTTGCCAAAAACTGGAAGTCAAGGGGATGCCCATCAATTGGGGAATGGCTGAATAAAGTATGATATATGAATGTAATGGAGTACTATTGCACCATAAGAAATGATGAACAGGAAGACTTCAGGGAGGCCTGGAAGGAGTTATATTATCTGATGCTGAACAAAAGGAGCAGAACTAGGAGAACTTTGTGCACAGCAATGACCACAGTGTGTGAAAGTTTTTTCTGGTAGACTTGGAACTTCATAATAATGCAAAAACTTATTTAAAAAAAAATCACAGTAGTGGCTTTCTAAGGCAAAATGCCTTCCACACTGAGAGAAAGAAATATGGAAGTCATTCGCAGAATGTAGCAGATCATGTTTGTGTATGTGTGTGTTTTAGCATACTATGTTTTGATTTGTTAAATGATTTCTTCCGTTTAGTTTAGTATGACTACATAGCATGACTATAGTGAAAATGTACTCAATAGGAAAGTATATGTAGAACCTATACAGAATTGAATGCTGTTGAGGGGATAGTGTGGGGTAGGTGTGGGGGGGTGAATAAAATCTTAAATGTATGGTAGTGATTGTAGAACATTAAAAAAAAATAATAATTTTTTTTTAAAAAAAAAAGAAAAAAATTAATTCCTTGGAGGGGCAGAGCCAAGATGGCGGAGTGAGAACAACTACTCACCTAAACTCTTAGACATACTCCCTCAGACACCTCAAAAAGAGAATCTGACCAAATTTTGGAGGTGCAGAATCCAATAGGAGACAAACTGTGGCAGATTCACAGCCCAGGAAAGACTGGAAGGTTGATGGGAAGGATCTGTTCCATGGGACTGAAGGAGCATACAGTACACAGCACAGTGGCCTTGCCAGGGCAATCTGAGGAAGTAGCAGCACAGTGGGATAGCAGCTCATGGTGAGAGTCAAGTGGAGCTGAGTGAGTGACAGCCACAGAAGGAGGGCCAGGTAGCTGAAGCAGCTGCACTAGAGACTTTCAACCTGCAGATTACATGTCTGTAAGTCACCTACTTGAACTTCCAGGAGCCAAAATGGAAGAGTGATCAGTAAATGCTTTCTCTCTCTCCCATTGTTGACCTTGAAAGAACCATAAAATATTTTCTCAGAAAAATCCTGGGATCAGTAGAAGGGGCAAACAGTCTTGTAGCACCTGAGGCTAGGAAAATCACTAAGGAATGTTTCTCTTACTGTGATGGAGGACTGGAACTGTCCAAGACAGCCCCACCTCAGCAAACCAGAAGGAGATTCAGAGTTCCATGGGGGTGGAATCTCGCAACCAACAGCAGGACCCAGGTGCCTCAGTGCTCCAAGGGAAATGGGAAGACACTAGAGCAGCACGTGTTCACTAAGACCTGAGCTTGCCTTTGCTCTATCTCAGCTGAGGAAATCTATGACCAGACCACCCCTCCCCGACAATGAACAAGCTAGCTCCAGGGCTAATCCAGGGAAACACAAACAGAATTCACCTTTGCTTTCTCGTACCAGCCAGCTCAGCACCAGGTTCTTTAGTTTCTAGCTGAAAGAATCAGAGGCCACAACACACAAAGCCTAACCATCACGAGCAAGAAGTAAAGGAGGAAGGAAAACACCATAGAATCTTTCTATGGGGACAAGGACCAAAACCAATACCAAAGAGGTCAGTATTGAGACTGTACTCCCACCTAAAACTTAAGAAGGAACTCTGAACCACTTGCATACACAAAGAGCACTCCTGGAACAGGTAAAGAAGGAAATAGAAGAAAAAATGGCCAATGATTTTAAAAGTATGAAAAAAATTGACTGAAGAGAACAGCTCTTTAAAAAGGAAAATTGAACAAATGGAAAAGGAAACACAAAATCTAACTGGGAAAATTGGACAAAAAGAAAAGGAAGTACAAAAACTAACTGGAGAAAATAATTCCTTAAAAGGAAAAATTGGACAGATGGAAAAGGAAATGCAAAAGTTAACTGAAGAAAACAACTTGATGAAAATTAGAATTGAAAAAGTAGAAGTTAATGACTCTATCAGAAATCAGGAATCAGTCAAACAAAATCTAAAGAATGAAAAGATAGAAGAAAATGTAAAATATCTAATTGGAAAAAGAATTGACCTGGAAAGTAGATCCAGGAGAGAAAATTTAAGAATTATTGGACTACAAGAAACCCATAATGAAGAAAAGGGTCTGGACAATAACTTCCAAGAAATCAACAAGGAAAACTGCCCAGAAGTGATAGATTCCGAGGGCAAAAGAGTCATCAAAAGAATCCACCATTCACCTCCCAAAAGAGATCCCAAACTAAAAACAACAAGAAATATTGTTGCCAAATTCCAGAACTATCAAGTGAAGAAGAAAATACTATAGGCAACTAGAAAGAAATCATTCAGATATTGAGGAGCTACAGTGAGGATCACACAGGACCTTTCAGATTCTACTTTAAAAGATCAAAGGAATTGGAATATAATATTCCATAAGGCAAAGGAACTGGGACTACAACCAAGGATGAATTACCCAGCAAAGTTCAGCATAACATTTCAGGCAAGGAAAGGGATATTCAATAAAATAAAGGATTTCCAGACCTTCCTGATAAAAAGGTCAGAACTCAATAGAAAATTCAATCTTCAAATGTAGGTCTCAAGATAGGCAGAAAAAGGTAAACAGGGGGAAAGAGAACTTGCTACTCAATTTGGCAAATGTTTACCTACCTATAAGGAAAGATGATAATTGTTGATCTTGAGAATTGTATCCTACTATGAAATATAAAAGGGATGCGCAGAGATAGAGGGAATGGGTATAAAGTAAATTATGTGATGATAAAAATGCAATTTAAGCATGCAAAGGGATTGTAACAGGAGATGTGAAAAGGAGGAAGCAGAAAATGGTAAATTATATCACAGAAAGAAGTACAAAGTTATATTACAGTAGAAGGAAAGAGGGGAGTGAGATGAGCATTATTTGAGAGGTACTTTCATCTGATTTGGTTCAAGGAGGGAACAACAAACTTAATTAAGCATATAATCTAACTAGCCCTTTAGACGGTAGGAGGGGAAGGGGGAAAGAAAGGGGACAGGAGGCTAAAAGGGAGGGAAGAAGTAGTAAGGGTAAAGGGCAGTAAACGAAGGGGCTGAAAGAAGGAAGGGAAGACTGTGGGAGGTGGTCAAAAATTAAAACTCTATTGTGGAGGGGAAGGGAGAATAAAAATTAAAAGCATAAATGGTGGGAAAGAGGATGGAGGGAAAGACACAGATTGTAATCATAACTGTGAATGTAAATGGAATGAATTCTCCCATAAAATGGAGATGGATAGCAAAGCTATAATCCAACAATATAGTGTTTACAAGAAACACATGTGGAATGGGGGGATACACACAGGGTAAAGGTAAAAGGTTGGAGCAGAATATATTGTGCTTCAGCTGATGTAAGAAAAGCAGGGATAGCAATCCTAACCTCAGACAAAGCAAAAGGAGAAATAGATCTAACCAAAAGAGATAGGGAAAGAAACTACATCCTGCTAAAAGGGACCATAGAAAATGAAGCAATATCATTATTTAACATATATGTTCCAAGTGGTATAACATCCAAATTCTTACAGGAGAAGTTAAGGGAATTCCCGGAAGAAATAGACAGCAAAACTATCAACCTCCCCCTCCCTGAACCTAATAAATCTAACCTTAAAATAAACAAGAAAGAAGGTAAGGAGGTGAATAAAACTCTGGATAAGGTAGATATGATAGATCTCTGGAGAACATGGAATGGGGATAGAAAGAAATATAGGGGGAGGAGCCAAGATGGTGGAGTAGAAAGACTCACATATGCTAGCTCCAAATCCACAGCCCATAAATTTCCTGTAAAAAGAACTCCCCACAAATTCTGGAGCACTGCAAGGCACACAGAAACACAGTGGAAGAGATTTCTGTTCCTGAGGGCCCTGGAGAGCCATCCCCAGGGGTCCATTGTGCCCCAGAAAATGGAGCCCACCCCTGAGCTGCTCTGGCCTCAGGGGCCCAGAGGAGCAGATCCGAGCAGGCTTCAGGGATGGAATCTCTGGCGGCCAGGAAGGTCCCTCCACCCACAGACACTACAGGTCAGTGAGAGAGACTTCTGGGCTGGCCAAGAGGGGAGCGGGGTGTCTCTGTGACTCGGGCCCCTTGGGAGGCAGAGACAGAGGGAGCGGCAGAGGCAGCAGCAGAGGCAGTGGCAGAGGCAGCAGCGGCCGGGACTCCGGGAGCAGGCAGGAGCTCCATTACCGAAGGTCTCTGCATAAACCCCCTGAGGGAGCTGTGCCTAGGAGATGGCCCTGCCCCCACCCGCTCCATTACTGAAGGCCTCTGCATAAAGCCCCTGAGGGAACTGAGCCTGAAAGGCAGCCCTGCCCCCACCCAAGCACCAGAACTTAAGCTCACATTGAATAGCAGCCACACTTGCTGCTTCACACAATCAGGATAACACAAGATCTAGCAGCTTCTACATTAAGGGATTGAAGGGCGTGGAATAGGATATTCCAGAAGTCAAAGGAACTAGGACTCAAACCAAGAATCACCTACCCAGCAAAACTGAGTATAATACTTCAGGGGAAAATATGGGCTTTCAATGAAACAGAGGACTTTCAAGCATTCTTGATGAAAAGACCAGAGCTGAAAAGAAAATTTGACTTTCAAACACAAGAATGAGAAGAAGCATGAAAAAGTAAACAGCAAAGAGAAGTCATAAGGGACTTACCAAAGGTGAACTGTTTACATTCCTACATGGAAAGACCATATTTTTAACTCTTAAAACGTTTCAGTATCTGGGTAGTTGGTTGGACCACACACAGACGTACACACACACACACACACGCATACACACACATGTACATGTGTGCACTCACACAACCATACACACAAGCACGCATACACAGAGACAGAGAGCACAGAGTGAATTGAATAGGATGGGACCATAGCTTAAAAGAAATTAAGGTAAATGGTGAGAAAGAAATGTACTGGGAGAAAAGAGGGTGAAATGGAATGGGGTAAATTATATCTCATTCAAGAGGCAAGCAGGAGACTTTTTAGTGGAGGGAAAAAGAGGAGAGCTGAGAAAAAAACATGAAGTTTACCCTCATCACATTCGACTAAAGGAAGGACTAAAATGCACACTCATTTTGGTATGAAAACCTATCTTATAGTACAGAAAAATGGGGAAGAAGGAGATAAGCAGGGAGGAAGGGATGATGGAAGGGAGGGCAATGGGAGGAGGGAGCAATTTGAAGTCAACATTCAGGCAGGGACAGGATCAAAAGACAGAATAGAAACAATAGGGGGCAGGACAGGATGGAGGGAAATAGTCTTACACATCATGACTATTATCAAAGTCATTTGCAAACCTACACAGATAGGACCTATATTGAATTGCCTGCCTTCCCAAAGGGAATGGGTGGAGAGGGAGGGATGGGGAGAATTTGGAACTCAAAGTTTTAGGAACAACTGTTGAGTATTGTTCTTGCTTCTAGGAAATAAGAAATACAGTTAATGGGGAATAGAAAGTCATCTGGCCCTACAGGACAAAAGAGAAGATGGGGACAAGAGAAGGGAGGGATGATAGAAGAGAGGGCAGATTGATGATAGGGAAAATTAGAATGCTTGGTGTATTGGGGTGGGGGAGGGGATAAATGGGGAGAAAATTTGGAACCCAAAATTTTGTGAAAATGAATGTAAAAAATAAAAAAAAAGAAATTAAAAAAAAGAAATATACCTTTTCCTCAGTGGTACATGGCACATATACAAAAATTAATCATGTACTAGGACATAAAAACCTCACAATCTAGTGTAGAAATGCAGAGATAGTCAATGCATCCTTCTCAGATCATAATGCAATAAAAGTCATACGTAATAAAAGGCCATGAAAAGATAGACCAAAAATTAATTGGAAACTAAATAATCTAATCCTGAAGAAGGAGTGAGTTAAACAACAAATCATAGAAACAATCAACAACTTCATTCAAGAAAATGACAGTAATGAGACAACCTACCAAATCTTATGGGATACTGCAAAAGCAGTTCTTAGGGGAAGTTTTATATCTTTGAATGCCTACATTCAAAATAAATAGAGAATAAAATAGAGAAAGAGGAAATCAATAAATTGGGCATGCAGCTGAAAAAGCTAGAAAAAAGAACAAATTGAAAATCCCCAAGTAAATACCAAATTAGAAATGTTGAAAACCAAAGGAGAGATTAATAAAATTGAAATTAAGAAAAGTATTGAACTAAGAAATAAAACTAATAGTTGGTTTTATGAAAAAACCAATAAAATTTATAAACCCTTGGTCAATTTGATTTTAAAAAATAAAGAAGAAAATCAAATTACCAATGTCAAAAATGAAAGGGGTGAACTCACCTACAATGAAGAGGAAATTACAACAATAACTGGAAATTACTATGCGCAACTTTACTCCCATAAATTAGACAATCTAAATGAGATGGATGATTATTTTAAAACATATAAATTGCCAAGATTAACAGAAGAGGAAGTTGAATACTTAAACAACCCCATCTCAGAAAAAGAAATTGAACAAGCCATCAATGAACTCCCTAGGAAAAATTCTCCAGGGATGGATGAATTTATAAGTGAAGTCTATCAAACATTTAAAGAACAGTTAATTCTAATACTATATAGACTATGTGGGAAAACTGGGGAAGAAGGTGTTCTCCCAAATTCTTTTTATGATACAGATATGGTTTTGGTACCTAAACCAGGGAGAGAGAAAACAGAGAAAGAAAATTATAGATTAATTTCTCTAATGAATATAGATGCAAAAATTTTAAATACGATTCCAGTAAAAAGAATACAGCAACTTATCATGAGAATAACACATTATGATCAGGTAGGATTCATACAAGAAATGCAGGGTTGGTTCAATATTAGGAAAACTATCAGCATTATTGATCATATCAACAACAAACCTAATATAAACTGCATGATTATCTCAATAAATGCAGAAAAAGCTTTTGACAAAATACAACACCCATTCCTATTAAAAACACTGGAGAGCATAGGAATAAAGGGAACTTTCCATAAAATAATAAGCAGAATCTACCTAAAACCTTCAGCAAGCATTATATGCAATGGAGATAAGCTAGATACATTTGAATAAGATCAGGGGTGAAACAAGGATGTCCATTATCACCACTATTATTCAAAATAGTACTAGAAATGTTAGCTGTAGCAATTAGAGAAAATAAAGAAAGAGAAGAAATTAGACCAGGCAAAGAAGAAACTAAGTTATCACTCTTTGCAGATGATATACTTAGAGAATCCTAGAGATTCAAGTAAAAAACTACTTGAAATAATAAACAACTTTGGCAAAGTTGCAGGTTACAAAATAAACCCACACAAACCTGCATTTCAATATATTACTCACAAAGCCCAAAAGCAAGAGATAGAAAGAGAAATCCCATTTAAAGCTAGGGTAGATCTACCTGCCCAAACAAACCCAGGGACTATATGAACACAATTACAAGACACTTTTTGCACAAATAAAGTCAGATTTAAGTGGAAAAACACCAGTTGCTTGTGGGTAGACTGAGCCAATATAATAAAAATGACAATTCTACCTAAATATTTTGTGCCATACAATCAAACTATCAGAAAATTATTTTCTAGAACTGGAAAAAAGAATATTAAAATTCATCTGGAAGAACAAAATGTCCAGAATAGCAAGGGAAGTAATGAAAAGAAATGCCAGAGAAGGTGGCCTAGCTCTACCAGATCTCAAATTGTATTATAAAGCAGCAATTGTCAAAACCACTTGGTAGTGGCTAAGAAACAGAAGGGTAGACAAGTGGAATATGCTAGGTACTCAAGACACAGTAGACAATGTATATAGTAATCTGACGTTTGATAAACCCAAGGACCCCAGCTTGTGGGATAAGAACTCGCTGTTTGACAAATATTGCTGAGAAAATTGGATAAAAGTGTGGCAGAAACTAGGCATAGACTGATACCTGACATGGTACACAAGAATAAATTCCAAATGGGTACATGATCTAGGTAAAAAAGATCGATACTATAAACAAATTAGTGGAGGAAGGAATAGTGTTTTTATCAGATTTATGGAGAAGGGAAGAATTTTTTACTAAAGAGATAGAAAGCACTATGAAGTGCAAAATGGATAATTTTGATTACATCAAACTGAAAAGTTTTGGCACAACCAAATTCAATGCAACCAAGATTAGGAGAGAAGCATAAAACTGGGAAAGAATTTTTGCAATTAGTGTCTGTGATAAAGACCTCATTTCTAAAATATATAGAGAACTGAGTCAAATGTACAAGAATACAAGTCATTCCCCAGTTGATAAATGGTCAAAGGATATGAACAGGCAGTTTTCAGAGAAGGAAATTAAAGATATCTATAATCATAAGAAAAATGCTCTAAATCATTTTTGATTAGAGAGATGCAAATCAAAACAACTCTGAGATACCACCTCACACTTATCAGATTGGTTAACATGAAGAACAGGAAAATGATATATGTTGGAGAAGATATGGGAGAGTTGGAGCACTAATTCATGGTTGGTGGAGCTGTGAGCTGATCCAACCATTCTGGAGAGCAGTTTGGAACTATGCCCAAAGGGCTATAAAAAGTGTGCATACCTTTTGACCCAGCAACACCACTTCTAGGACTGTATTCTCAAGAGATCATAAAAATGGGAAAGAGTCCCACATGCACGAAAATATTTATAGCAGCCCTTTTTATGGTGGCCAAAAACTAAGGAGATGTCCACCAATTGGGGAATGGTTGAACAAATTATGGTACATGAATATAGTGGAATACTATTGAGCTATAAGAAATGATGATCAGGGAGACTTCAGAGAGGCCTGGAAAGACGTGATCTGATATTGAGCAAAAGGAGCAGAACCAGGAGAACTTTGTACACAGCAACAACTACAGTGTGTGAGAACTTTTTCTGGTAGGCATAGAACTTCAGTGCAATGCAAGGACTTAAAAAATTCCCAATGATCTTTTAAGGCACAATGCCTTCCACATCCAGAGAAAGAACTGTGGAATTCAACAGTAGAATGTAGCAGATCATTTTCTTTTGTATTAGATTTTGATTTGTTATATGATTTCTCCCATTCATTTTAATGTTTCTATACAACATGACTATGGTGAAAATGTATTTAACAGGACTGCATGTGTAGGACCTATATTAAATTGTATGCTGTCTCGGGGAGGGAAGGGGTAGGTGGGAAGAAGAGAGGCAGAGGGAGGAAAAATATCTAGGTTGTATGGTAGTGATTGTGGAACACTGAAAATAAATAAATAAATGCATAGGTAAGTAGATAGATAAATCAATAAATGATTTCTTGAACTAGATCAGGAGTGGGGAACCTGTGGCCTGGAGATCACATTTGACCTAGGTCTCAAGTGTTGCCCTTCACCTGAATATAAACTTCATAGAACAAGTCTCCTTAATATAAGGACTTGCTCTGTAAAACTTGGATTCACTCAAAAGGCCATATCCTGTAAGGCCACATGTACCCTCAAGGCCACAGGTTGCCCACTCCTGGATAACATCTAATGTCCTTTTGAACTCCAAATCTATAATCCTCAAGTAATCTCCTCATATTCTAAAATTTGATTCTGATGTATCAGTGTATAGAATCATAGATTTAGAACCAAAGGAATCTTAAATGCCATGTAGTGAAATATACTCAATTTATATATGAGAAAATAGATCCAGAAAAGTTGAAAACTTGTCCAAGATCAGATCTGTAATAATTGGCAAAGCCAAAATTGGAACCTCTGACTCTACAGTACTTTTTACAGAGACATGCTTCCAGGTATGCAGGATTAATTCACTGGAGGAACTCTGATTATACTTCAGTCCACGTTTTCAAATCATGTAGATGAAACTTTATGGTCAAATCATCCAGAAGGAAATTTGATTCCTGGAAATGACCTATGTTGTTGTTATAACTTGCCTCAATAGAACTTTTCTTGCACCATCAGCAGCAAAATCTTTGGTTTCTTCTGAAACCATGATAGAGAACTTTTTAAAATAAAGCAATTACAATATAATTTTGTAAACTCAGATCTAATTTTAGGCAATTTTTAACTGTCAGAAATAATTCTATTATTGCAAAAATATAAAGCATGGTAAAAAAAAAAATGCCACAACATATCATGCATTTGTGATCAAGCTCATATAACTGTGTATTTTAGGAACAGAATATTAAAATGACCTTCCCCTAGCTCTTTAATACCTTCATAAGCCAAAGAACAAAGTTTTCAAGTCTATAACCTTAATCTAGTAAGCACAAAAGTTAACTAAATAATAACACAGACTAAATTATGATGAATCATATGTGCTCCATAGGGCTGTATATTGTGTTCTATGGACTTTTGGGGAACATATATTAAGAGAAAAAGAGTAAAATAAAGAGTTGAATCTAGAGACGTGGGAAAGATTGGCTCACCATTCCCTCACCATGGAGGGAAGTCCTAGAATTAAAATTCTCTTCTCTGACACATATTAAATATTCCTTTGTAACTGAGAGGTTAACCTTAGTCATATAACTAATATGTGTCAGAGGCAGAACTTGAACTCAGGCCTACCTGGGTTCTGTAATCACTGGATCTTAATTTCTCTCTAGGAATAACACAATTAACTTTCAAAATAATGGTCTAGATAAAGTTTATATGACCATAAGTATAGAGAGGCAGTGACATGGACTCTACTTCAAGCTGTATTGCCAATCTATGAGACCTTGTGTAAGTCACATGAACAGTTTGAAGTCTGGTATTTTTACCTAAGCAATAGTTTAGTCCCATATATTACTAATGAGACATTCTCAATTTCCCAGTAAATACTTAATATTTAATTGAAATTATTTAACAAAAGCCAAGGGCATTTTACTCCTTTGTGCATATCAAATTCCTGGTTTAGGGAGACTACTCTAACTCAAATAAATTCAGGAAGCATTTGTTAAGCAACTTCTAGGTCCTAGGTGCTGGAAATGCATAGACAAAGAGAAAAAATTACCAATCTTTGTGGAACTTAGATTTCTAAAATAAATTAATACTAAACAATAATATCATTAAAATAATATCAATACTATCCCTTGAAATATATTGTGTCTTCTTTTGTCCTCACATCACTGAATCGCTTCAGACAGCAATTTGAAAAATAAGAAATACAATCTGGGAATTGTCTTCTATCTTACCAAGAATTGATGACCTTAGCTACCCATATAAAAAATGTAGATAACCCCAAACCAAATTCATTAATTTGTCATTTGATGACAAATCAAGAACAAAGAAGACCTATGCAAACTTTGGAGATTGCATGCCTCCATCCCATTTTAAATATTGTTGCTGCTGTATATTTTTATCCACTGAAGTTTGACTCTTCACTGTAACAATGCAACTTGACTTATTACAAAATCATAAATGTCTATACTCCATCACAAGCAGGATTTTTCTGACATTCAGAATACATACACTTATAAAGATTGTTCCTGACTATGTCCCTGTTCCCCCTTCTCTCACTGCATTCTATTCCCTGTCTCCTACATTCCTACTCCCAGTCTTGGCTCCTCATTTAAATATTGTTGCCAAGTCATTGCCAGATTGGACCTTTGGATTAATTGGTTAGTTAAAAAATAATATCATGGTACAGATTGCATGGTACATTTTATTTTCTACATATTACAATAAAGGGACTGAACTAGATAACCTCTATGGTCCTCTCTAGTTCAAAATAGCTATGATTCTAATCTACATATCAGAACATGATAGACTAATCAAATCAGAAATATTCACAGTTGCACAATCTAGCTAATTTACAATGACAAAGCACAAGGAAAATCAAATAACAGAGATAAAGAAGTACAAAGAATCACTTTATAAACTAAAAAATAACTTTCAGTAAGTTCTCTTGAAAATAACAGAAAATTTTTTTTTAATAAAAATTTATTTATTTAACTTTTTACATTCATTTTCACAAAATTTTGGGTTCCAAATTTTCTCACCATTTATGCTCTCTCTTCTATCATCCCTCCTTTCTCTTATCCCCATCTTTTCTTTTGTCCTGTAGGGCCAGATGACTTTCTATTCCCCATTAACTGTATTTCTTATTTCCTAGAAGCAAGAACAATACTCAACAGTTGTTCCTAAAACTTTGAGTTTCCAAATTCTCCCATCCCTCCTTCTCCACCCATTCCCTATGGGAAGGCAGGCAATTCAATATAGGCCCTATCTGTGTAGTTTTGTAAATGACTTTGATAATAGTCATGTTATGTAAGACTAACTGTATTTCCCTCCATCCTATCCTGCCCCCCATTGTTTCTATTCTGTCTTTTGATCCTGTCCCTGCCTGAATGTTGACTTCAAATTGCTCCCTCCTCCCTTTGCCCTCCCTTCCATCATCCCCTCCCTTGCTTATCTCCTTCTCCCCCACTTTCCTGTATTGTAAGATAGGTTTTCATACCAAAAGGAGTGTGCATTTTATTCCTTCCTTTACTCGAATGTGATGAAGGTAAACTTCTTGTTTTTTTTCTTAGCTCTCCTCTTTTTCCCTCCACTAAAAAGTCTCCTGCTTGCCTCTTGAATGAGATATAATTTACCCCATTCCATTTCACCCTCTCTCCTCCCACTACATTTCTCTCTCACCATTTACCTTAATTTCTCTTAAGCTATGGTCCCATCCTATTCAATTCACTCTATGCTCTCTGTCTCTGTATGTGCGTGCATGTGTGTATGTGTGTGTGCATGCATGCGTGTACATGTGTGTGTGTATGTGTGTGTGTGGTCCCACCAACTACCCAGATACTGAAAAGTTTTAAGAGTTACAAAATATTGTCTTTCCATGTAGGAATGTAAACAGTTCACCTTTGGTAAGTCCCTTATGACTTCTCTTTGCTGTTTACTTTTTCATGCCTCTTCTCATTCTTGTGTTTCAAAGTCAAATTTTCTTTTCAGCTCTGGTCTTTTCATCAAGAATGCTTGAAAGTCCTCTGTTTCATCGAAAGCCCATATTTTCCCCTGAAGTATTATACTCAGTTTTGCTGGGTAGGTGATTCTTGGTTTGAGTCCTAGTTCCTTTGACTTCTGGAATATCCTATTCCACGCCATTCAATCCCTTAATATAGAAGCTGCTAGATCTTGAGTTATCCTGATTGTATTTCCACAATACTGGAATTATTTCTTTTTAGCTCCTTGCAATATTTTCTCCTTGACCTGGGAATTCTGGAATTTGGCCACAATGTTCCTAGGAGTTTCTCTTTTTGGATCTCTTTCAGGTGGTGATCGATGGATTCCTTCAATACTTATTTTGCCCCTCTGGTTCTAGAATCTCAGGGCAGTTTTTCCTTGATAATTTCATGAAAGATGATGTCTAGGCTCTTTTTTTGATCATGACTTTCCGGTAGTCCCATGATTTTTTAAATTGTCTTTCCTGGATCTATTTTCCAAGTCAGTTGTTTTTTCCAATGAGATATTTCACATTCTCTTCCATTTTTTCATTCTTTTGGTTTTGTTTGGTGATTTCTTGGTTTCTCAGAAAGTCATTAGACTCCATCTGTTCCATTCTAATTTTGAGAGAACTATTAAATTCATTGAGCTTTTGAACCTCTTTTTCCATTTGGCTCATTCTGCTTTTGAAAGCCATTCTTCTCCTCATTGGCTTTTTGAAACTCTTTTGCCCAATTGAGTTAGCCTATTTTTCAAGGTGTTATTATCTTCAGCTTTTTTTTTGTCTCTTTTACCAAGGTATTGACCCGTTTTTTCATGCTTTTCTTGCATCTCTCTCATTTCTCTTCCCAGTTTTTCCTCCACCTGTCTAACTTGATTTTCAAAATCCCTTTTTGAGCTCTTCCATGGCCTGAGCCCACCAGACATCCAACTGGGATGTCTGGGATACAGAGGCACCGGACCTGCACGTCTTTCCCTGATGGTAAGAATAGTTCCTCATCATCAGAATTGAAAGGTGGGAACATCTGCACCCCATCAAACTAGCTCTCTATGGTCTTATTTTGCTTCCTTTTTTCTGGGGCATTTTCCCAGCCAGTTACTTGACTTCTGAGATTCCTCTGCACCCCTGCCTAGATCTGCCCAGCTAGTGCTTGGGGTCTGAGATTCAAATGGGCTTTCCTTGGCAGGTGTGGCTGCTATTCAGTGTGAGCTTAAGTTCTGGTGCTTGGGTGGGGGCAGGGCCACCTCCGAGGCTCAGTTCCCTCAGGGGCTTTATGCAGAGACCTTCAGTAATGGGGCGGGTGGGGGCAGGGCCGTCTCCTAGGCTCAGCTCCCTAGGGGGTTTATGCAGAGACCTTTGGTAATGACCCTGAACTTCTGCCTGCCTGCTCAGGGAGTCCCGGGGGCTGCAGCAGCTGCCTCTGCCGCTCCCTCCGCTGCTGCCTCCCGAGGGGCCCGAGCCATGAAGATACCCCGCTCCCTTCTCGGCCAGCCCAGGAGTCTCTCTCACTGACCTGTAGTGTCTGTGGGCGGAGGGACCTTCGTGGCCACCAGAGATTCTGTCCCTGAAGCCTGCTCAGATCTGCTCCTGTGGGCCATCCGGCCAGGGCAGCAGAGGGGCGGGCTCCACTTTCCAGGGCACGATGGACCCTGGGAACGGCTCTCCAGGGCTCTCTGGAACAGAAATCTTTTACACCGTGTTTCTGCACACCTTGCAGTGATCCAGAATTTGTGGGGAATTCTTCTTGCAGGAAATATATTGGCTGTGGGTTCGGAGATAGCATATGTGAGTCTTTCTACTCTGCCATCTTGGCTCCACCCCCCAGAAAGAAATTTCAAATGAAATTTTAGCTCAAGTTGTACCATTGTCAGCTACGTTCCTACAAGAGCCTACCTATTTGTTGAAGAATATTATGGGAAAAAATCAGAATAACATCATGGCCTTCACACTGGAAAAAGGACAATGAGGGATTTAAGAATTCAGACCTCAAATATTCACATTTAGTATTGGAAAAAAAGTTCACCCTATTCTATTTTAACCTATATCTTAGTTCTACTATCCCCAGGAGTAGGAAACCTGGGGTCTAGAGGCCATATTTGGCATCTAAGTCCTTGGATGCAGTCTTTTGACTGAGTCCAAATTTCACAGAACAAATTCTTTCCTTAAGGGGATTTATTCTGTGAAGTTTGGGTTCAGTAAAAGGCTGAAGATTACCCACCTCTGATATAGGTTCTCATAAAAAAAAAGTATAGGAATACCTTGAAAAGACTCTAAATACAGAATTGTATTTACATAAATACATATAATACATATTTATACATATACATAAAATACATATAAATACATAAAAGCAGTATTGTAATTACATAAATTTGCACTTTTAAGGGAAAATATACCTAAAATAACAGGCTGTGAGTTAAGTGTGTTTAGAATACTTGTTATCGATCTAAAAACTATGAACTTTTTGTTTAGGTGTACTAGAAAGAAACTGGCAGAAATTGTTCTAATAAAGGTTAAGTTGTTCCTTAAAACATCCACCCCATCAGTCAACAAATACTTACTACTACTCACCTGCTGGGTTCAGGCACTGTGCTAGGATGTAAGTACATAGAATGAAGCAATGTCAATATATACACAATACACACACACACACACACACACACACACATTAAATACAAGACAACTTAGGAAAGAAAGTCCAAGAATTGGAGAGATCAAGAAGGGTTCCATGTAAAAGATACTTAAGCTATACTTGAAAAGAAAGTGGGGCTTTTAGAACCACAGATAAGGAGAGTTATTATTCCAGGCAAATGGGACAGCCAGTGGAATGTTAAGGAGCCATAAGATGGAGCATTGGGTGTGAAGAACAGTGAGAAGAGTTGCTGAGTTAGATTGCAGAGTACAGAATAAGGAATAATGCCCAAAGGTTAACTTATTCCTATTTCTTCATTAATCGGAAGAGCAAATAAGCATCCAGGACAGATACAGACAGATACAAAATCTTTGGGGCTTAGAAGACAGCCATTAGCAAGGATGGATTCAGACCAACCCTGATGATTTCAGGGCACGGCGGGGAGCTAAGGGTGTGTCTATGCAAAGTGTTTTGACTGTGTTTTTGAGGGAAGTAGAGGTGACTGAGATGGGAGACAGAATTCTGTCTCAGAGAGAAGGTTGGAAGTTTGTTCATTTTTTTGTTACTGTTTTGCATATGACAGAACATGTAATAAGGTGATTTTTTTTAACCTCTGATTTTAAAGTGTGTTTTGTATGTGGATGTGTAGACATACTTGAAACTAGAAATAAGTAAGGAACCTTTCATTTCACCTCAGCCAAAAGGATAAACATATTATGGAATGTCATTATTTGGTAATAAATGTTTAAGCTTTTATCTCCTCTTCAATATTTTATAGCATCTGTTGTTTAGAAGTATTGTTACTGCTTCTTCTGTTTTTTCCCTTGCCTTATGTGGTCCTTCTCTCCACTTGGGGCAGAATATCATTACATGAAGTTACTCTGTGAATAGGAATGCAATTTTGATCACATATTTTATAAGATATTTTGGGGTTTGAGTGCTAAATTTTTTCATTATTTTGTTACTTTTTTTGAAAAGCTGGGGCAATTTACTTTTTGTTCCATGAAGTTTTCATTTATGATTCCATGAAATATAGTTCTGAGAAAAATGGGCTCTTGAAAAGTTCATTGTTTTGGAAATTGAGAGGATACCCATCAATCAGGGAATGGATAAACAAGCAGTGGTTTATGAGTGTAATGGAATATTGTTGTGCTATAAAAAATGACAAGGAAGATGATTCCAGAAAAACCTTGAAAGACTTATATGAACTGATCCATAGTGAACCAGACACAGCAATATTGGTTAATGAAAAACTGTAAATGACATAGCTACTCTGAGCAATACAATGATCCAAGACAATCCCAAAGGAATAATGATGAAGCACACCATACAATTCCAGAGAAAGAACTGATACTCTCTGAATACGGATTGAAGAATACTATTTTTCTCTTTCTTTTCTCAAAAATTTGTTTTCTTGTACAAAATAACTAGTATGAAAATGTTTCACATAATTACATATGTGTAAACAATATCAGATCAGTTACCATCTCAGGAAGGAGGGAGGGGAGGGAGAGAGGGAAGTAATTTAGAACTCAAAATTTTTTTAAGTGTTTTAAAAAATGTTTTAATATGTCATTGGGGAAAACAAAATCTATTTTAAATTTTTTTCTAAAACTCATGTTTCAAGCAGAGCTATTAGACTATGTCTTCAAATTCAAGTCACTGTGGCTTTCGTTGACTGGCCAATAAAAACTCCAGCCCAAGTCTCTGTGGCTCATTATTTAGCCTTTGATGACTAGGAAAGAACGTAAATAGCAATTGTGATCTGTTCTTGCCAAAAATACTGAAGAGCTTCCCAACAAAGACGAATATTTTTGTGATAGTAAAGTAGGCCATGTTTTTTCTCAATTCTTACTAGTCTTTAGTCATTGAGTGGGCATTGCTTCAGACAGAGACTTGGAAAAGTCCTTAATTTAGAAAAGACAAAGTCATTCACTGAATCATGGGCCATTGCCAGTTATCTTGCTTTTGTCTTGTCACTGGACTTTAATGATTTTGGAGGAGAGAGTGAGGCAGATGACTTTGTACAGTTCTACCTCACTTAAATCCAGTTCACGAACAATTCAAGACAAAACCCTCATGATTTCCCTAAGAATGAAGGATGGACAACAACAATACTTTTATAGTATTTGCTTATTTATAAGTATTACTTACAATAGAAGGAGGGGATTATTAGAAGTAAATACTTTTGAGGAGGGATGGAGTCAAAAGAGAGAATAGAATAAATAGGGAGCAGGGTAGGTTAGAGAGAAATATAGCGTCACACTGTGACTGTTATGGAAATGTTTTGCATGACTACACATGTATAACATATCAAATTATGTGCCTTCTCAGTGACAATGGGTGGGGAGGGAGGGAGGGAGAGAAGTTGGAACTCAAAGTTTTGAAATAAAATGATAAAAATTGCTTTTAAGTACAATTGGAAAATAAGACCTACAGGTAATGAGGTATAGAAATTTATCTTGCCCCACAAGGAAAAAGAGGGGAAGGGGTTAAGAGAAGGGAGAGGTGTGATAGAAGCGAGGGCAGATTGAGGGAAAGGGTAATCAAAATACAAGATCTCTTAGGGTGGGCTAAAGGGAGAGATGGGGCAAAATTTGGTACTCAAAATCTTGTGAAAATGAACATTGAAAATAAAAATAAATAAATAAATTTTAAAAATAAAATTTTAAAAGTACAAAAAAAGAAATCCTATGTAATAAATACTATACATTATGATGAAAAAATTAAAAGAGTAAAAAAAATATGTCTCAGTCTATATTGAAAGTTCATCAGTTCTCTCTCTGGATGTGGATAGCATTTTTTCATCAGGGGTCCTTTGTGGTTGTCTTGGTTATTGTCTTTCTCAGGGTAGCTAAGTCTTTCAGAGTTAATCACCCTAATATTGTTGCTACTGCGTACAGTGTTCTCCTAATTCTGCTCATTTCACTTTGAGTAAATTCATATTGGTCTTCCGAGTTTTTTCTGAAACCATTCTGATCATTTCTTATAGCATAGTAACATTGTTTAGTCATTCCCCAGTTGAGGGGTATTCCCTCCATTTCCAATTTTTTGTTGCCACAAAAAGAGCTGCTAGACATATTTTTGTAAATATAGGTCCTTTTCCCCATTTCTTTCATCTTTTTTAAATTCAGTCCTAGCACTGGTATTACTGGATCAAAGGATGTGCACAGTTTTATAGCCTTTTGGGTATAGTTTTACATTGTTTTCCAGAATGTTTGGACTAGTTCACAACTCCACCAAGAGCGCATTATTATCCCCATAATTCATTTAACATTTCCTTTAAGAATTTGGATGCTATGGCATTTGATATATATATATATATATATATATATATTATATTATATAATATATATATATATATATATAGGTTTAGTATTACTATGACTATTGTCTATGATTCCTTTTAGCAAGATGTAGTTTCCCTGCTTATTCCTTTTAATTAGGTCTCTTTTTTTGCTTTTGCTTTGTCTGAGATCATGATTGCTATTCTTGCCTATTTTACTTCAGGTGGTGCGTAATAGATCCTGCTAACACACCCTTATCTTAACTCTCTGTGTGTCCCTCTTTCAAGTGTGTTTCTTATAGTCAACATTTTGTTGGTCTCCTTTTTAAGGGTGAGTTCATCCCATTTGCATTCATAGTTACATGACTAATTGCGCATTTAACTCCATCCTGTTTTCTTCTCTTTGTCCTCTTTTTCATCTTATCTTTCTTCTAAAGATTCTTTTACTTCTGAACACTGCCATCTTGTATCTGCCTTTCTTTCATGACTCTCTTTTCCCTTTCTCTTTTCCCCTTTCCCTCCTACTTCCCTGTTGAATAAGATGGATTTCAATCACCAATTTTCTATTACCACTTGAGTATGTACATATATGTATATGTTTGTACATATGTGTACATGTATACATACATACACGCATATATAATTATAATACACATATGTATGTGTGTGTTCTCTTTTGCCCTAATAATGGTAAGGCTACATGTATCATCTTTCCATATAGAAAGGTAAACAGGACCTCTCTGAGTCCCTTATCACTTCTCTTCTTTATGTTTTTATATTTTGTTTGAGTGTTATTTTCAAAGTCACATTTCCTATTCAACTCTGGTCTTTTTATCAGGAATTCTTGAAAGTCCTCTATTTAATTAAATATCTATTTTTTCCAGTATTTCTGTGTAGATTATTCTTGGTTGTCTTCCTAGACCTTTTGCCTTCTAGAATATCACATTCAAAGCCCTTCACTCCTTTAATGTGATAATTGCTAAACTTTGTGTGATCCTGACTGTGACTGTATGATATTTGAATTGTTACTTTCTGGATATTTGATACCTGGGATGTCTTTGAGGTGGTGATTAATAGAGTCTTTCCATTTCTTTTCTACCATCTGCTTTAAAAATATCAGACAAGTTTCCTTGACAATTCCTTGAAATGTGATATCTAGGTTCTTTCTTTGATTATGACTTTCAGCTAATCAAATAATTCTTAAATTATCTCTCCATGATCTATTTATCCATGTCCAATTTTTTGCAACAAGATAATTCAGGTTTTCTTTTTTTCCCTATTTTACAAATGTGTTTTATTGTTCCTTGAGATATTCTGCTCCTTGATGAGTCATTAGCTTCTACTTGCCCGATTCTAATTTTTAAGGAATTATTTTCTTCAGTGAGTTTTCGTACTTCTTTTTTTCCATTAATTCCACTTTTTAAGGAGTTATTTCCATCAGTGAATCTTTGTATCATTTTTTTCCATTGACTCAAATCTCTTTTTTTCAGGTCTCATTTTCTAAAGTATTTTTGTATTTCTTTTACCATATGTTAAATGTCTTTTCATACTTCCAATCTTTTTTTTCTTTACCTAATTTTTCACCAGTCACCTTTATTTAATTTTGAAAATCACTTTTTAAGGTCTTCAAGAAATTCTTGTTGAGCTTCTGTACTATTTACAATTTTTTTTGAGGCCTTACCATTACTTGTTTTGACTTGATTGTCTTTTTTCTGAAATTGTGTCCTGATCATCCCTAACACAATAATCTTTTTTTATGATCAGGTTCTTTTTTTATTGTTTGCTTCTTTTTCTCTCCTATTTCTTGATTTGGAGTTAATGTTAATATGTTAATATTAGGTTCTATTCCCAAAATATAGGGGGATGGGGATGGGAATGGCACTGTCTCAAACTTCAGACTTTTTTGAAGTGCTGTTTTCAGAGCTAGCTATGGGGTTAAGACCTTTTCAGCGCTTCCAATGTGGTGTGATCATCTCTGGCTTGAGAACTTCCAAAGGTGTTGCTAATTCTATCACTACCATCTAGTGTTTCATCTACATGGTCTCCAGATCAACCTCTCCTCTCCTGTCACAGATCTCTCATTCCAACCTCCTATCTGTCTTGGGTTGGAAGAAAGTCTCACTCTGATCTTTTGTTGGCTCTGCCACTCCTGAATTGGAATTGAGGTGTTATTTATAAGTATTTTGAAGGGGAATGTTGGAAGAGAGTTTTATTCCACTATCTTGTCTCTGCCCCCAGAAGTTCTGACAAAATTATTAACACCATGTATATTTATATAATACAATAATACACACACACACACACACGTGCGTGCACACACACACACACACACACACCCAAGAGTGTTTATTATTCCTTTCTTGATTTCAAAGTATAATAAGTAAATTGAAAGAGAAAATAACTCCCATGACGCTGAAGTCCACTCCAGGTGCTCAGTATCATTTTGTGTGTCTCTAGGCAAATGGAGGGGGCAGATGTCAGAGTTTGTTTCTTTCTGCCCTATATGAATGCTTCATCAAAACAAACCAGAATGAACACTAATACTTAGGTTTCTAACCCTGAAAAAAATGTTTTAACTCGATACAAAATCTTCTCAGGCTTAGGGAGGCTTATAGTACTTTAAAAATAAATTTGAGTATTAGTCATTTCAAGCTAATTGTCTCTTTGAATGATTCTGAGGGATGGAAAAGTCCAGAGAACAAACCTCAAACAAAGCCTCAACAAACATTTTAAATAATAATAACACTTTATAAACTAGGAAGGAAAAAAGTTCAAGGGCAGAATTTTAAATTTCAGGATTGCCCCCTTCCCCTTACCACACACAGACTAGACCATGTCCCATTCTCATGGTAAACATTTTGAAAGATGTATAAAATAAATTATTTGTTAATGGAAAAACATAATGTTGTTATGAGATCCAACCATAATTTTGTCCCCAAGAAATAAAACAAAAAGTCCTGGAAATAGAACAAGAGGACAAGGAAAGGCCAGAACACAGTAAATATTTCAAATTAAGACCTCATTGTATGAGTAAGACATTAAATGATAACACAGAAAGTCTCTTTTACATTTACTTTTATTTTTTACATTTTTTTACACTTTTACATTTTGCATTTACTTCTATTATACATGTGGTTTTGGCCACATGATGCCAAATTTTTCAGCTATGATCATTCTGATATTTACAACTTAGCATTTTCCAGATGTTTTAATTTCCAACTGCAGAGAAAAATTCTGAAAGAATGTCTTATGATATTCCAAATCCACCTAAATTTCTTCTTTCCACTGTCCATATTGTAATAATAAGAAGTTAGGATAAAAGATTTATTATTGGAAGGGACCTTTCAGGTCCTATTGATCAAACACCTCATTATGCATATAATTAAAATCTCAAAGAGTTTAAGTGGTTGCCCAAGGGCTCCTCACAGATAATAAGTGATAAAAATGAGATTTTAATTCAAGTGCTCTCTCTGCAAATTCAGAATTCTTTCTACTGAATCATAGTGCTTCCCTTAATTTTATCTCTTTTATTTAGATTAACATTAACACTAATAACTTAAAATAATCCAATAAGAGATGGCTATAAATTACTAATAATAAGAAATAGAAAATAAAATTACTCAGAGGTTTCATGTTACCTGTAGAAAACTGGTAAAGATGACAAAAATAAAATGAGAATGGTCACTCTTAACAAGCAAAAAAAAAAAAGGCACAGCAAAGGACAATTGATATAGTTGTAAACTGGTCCCACAATTCTTGAAAAATATTTGTATCTATGCTAAGAAAGTGACTACAATGTTCAAATCCATTCACCCAGAGAACCTGTTTCTCAAAAGATAGCAAACATGGAAGACAAAGATAGAAAAATCCCATAGACACAAAAATATTTATAGCAACACTTTTGTTGCAGAAAGCATCAAAATAAAATATATGCCTACTGATTGGGAAATGGCTTAGTAAATTATGGCACATGAATAGAATGAAATATTACTGTATTGCAGTGAAATTCTTTTTTGAAAAAAGATTTCTCAGGTGCCAAGGGGAGTGATGAATCTCACGGCTACTTCAGTACAATGAGAAGATAACTCAAAGCCCTGGGCTATCTGTATGCAGGGTGGTAACTACAGCTCCCAGTATATATGCACCTGATACTTTGTCATTTGCCCACTGCCACTGGACTCAAGGTAGGTAAAAATGATAAAACATTATGGGTGATGTCTTTTGACTCGCACATAAATTATATTTAAGTAAGGTAGATTTGTGCTTGGGTATTTGGGGTATTAAGGGAAGACTCACAGGTATGTCTCCCCCAAGCATGTGAAAACTTAGTTGGTGGATTAGGCAGATGTGAATAATTCATTTTAATGGACCATGATAGTGGCAGAATTTGACACTGTAGAGCACTTGGAGCTTGTTTAGACATCAAAGATGCCGAGGTTGTCCGCTGTATCCCAAGCCACTGGGAAGGGTCTTGTTACTTTTTTTTCTTGTCACTAGATTCCAATGACTCAGGAAGAAAGAGTGAGGCCAACATAGTCCTAAATACCACATGCCTGGATTAGTTCTCTGGTTCATCTCCATGACACAAGTTTCTTCCTATTAAATCTGGCCTCTGTTGAGATGTCAAATTGACCTTCCTCCTGATCCAATCTGACTCTGTCATCTCCCTATTCAATAACTTCCGGTGACTTCTTGTATTCTCTAGGATTAAAGAAAATATCCTCTGATATTAAAAGCCCTTAATGACTTTTACACTTAGCACAGTGCCGGTACATGGTAGGGACTATGCTTCCTATGATAGATGCTTCCTGATTAGCTACTTTGCCAGTATTCTTACGTTTTAATCACCTACAGATATTCTGAGATTCAGTAACACTGTCCTGCATGCCATTGCTTACACAGGATGCTGCATCCTCCAATTCCATGAATTTTGTTTTGTTTTATTGGAGGGGGGAGGGCTTGTGGTTAAGTGACTTGTCCTAGGTCACACAGCTAGTAAATGTCAAGTGTCTGAGGCTGGAATTGAACTCAGGTCCTCTTGAGCCCAGGGTCTGTGCTCTATTCAATGCACCACTTAGCTGCCTATGAACTCCATGAATTTTAACTGGCTGTCCTTCACATTTGGGATTCTCTGCCTCTTGGCTTCCCTGGCTTCCTTCAAGTACCAGCTAAAATTCCATATACTACCAGAAACTTTTGCTCATGGTTTAAAACTACTGATTTCCCACTGTTGTTTTTATCTATGATCCACCAAAATGCTTAGTTCAGTTTGTTATTAAATCTAAAAATTTACATTGCTATTATTTATGATCACAGTAAACTTACTCTTCTCCTCCTCCAAAATGCTTAGTCATGATGAGTAATATAGGGAAAACAGATAAGCTATCCAATTCTGTCCCTGACTCAAAGCTACTAACTCAGCAGAAATGAAGAAAGCCCTTTGGTGGCCAGAGAACTAGAATAAGAATGAAGAAGTCCTAGGGTTTAAGAATGCGTGTGACCTTAGATAGATTACTGAGCCTTAGTTTTCTCATCTTTAAAATAGGGGCAGCAGTAGCACAAACCTCCGAGTTGTAAGATTCAGATGTAGTATGTTAGATTAAGCAGTCCTTTAACTGGAAAATAAAAGCACCAATCTATTCCCCCTCATATCTTCCAGAAATGGGAGTACCCAAAGATTAATTACTGTCTTGTTCCCTGTACCGATATCTGTCAGAGAAATTAGTTCCCACAGTAACGGGGTTGAAGAAATTAAGGTGGGGGGATGATTTGAACCTCAATAATCAAAGCAGCTATTACTCTTGTCAAATATTTCAATGTTTTAAAATTATGAATTTGTTTGCATTTAATGAACTCTGTTCCAGACTAGCTACAGGTTTGGTGAAATGGTTTCTTAAAGATTTAAACTTAAAATCTAGATCTTCTCTTACCAAAAAAAAAAAAGAACTTTCATTTTGTTTTTGCTCTGAATTGGTTAATCCAATCACAGTCCAGTCTGCAAATGATCCTCAGTCAATTCAGATTAAAATGGACAAATAAAGCCAAGGGTTCGATTAGCACAAAATTACTGAGCCTGGCAGTTGGCTATTTAATTTTACTTGTGTCTCTAGAACCAGCCCAAAAATGTCTTCTAAGAACAAAGCCTTTGGTAAATCCAACAGGGGGGACCATACCTGCCCAATCCACTAATCTCAAAATTCAATATACTAAGGTTAATAGTTTCAAACTGTATATCTGTTACCTTATCTTAAATGGGTGAAAGTGGGAAAGTTAAAGTGGCCTAATTTAAAGTACATTACATGAATTAATAGTAGCTATGCTAATGGGAATTTGGGTGAAGAATCTTGCTAAATACAAGATATTAAATAGGAAAAACAGTCTTATTCAACTTTGTCTGAATTCTGATGCTCAACTGAATTTACTTGTCTTCTTATAAGAGACAGTGCAAGTCGTAGTTAACCAATGTGTAGCTTTGTATGGATGGATGTGGGGGAGCTTGGAATAGTTAAGGATAACTATTTCAATAATTATATTTGAGGGAAAAGTTGAAGGAAAGCTATCATACTGTATTATGTGTTATGAATATATTAATTTATCTCACTAGATATGCTTACTGCTATTGAAACAGTTGTCTAGAAGCAGACAAGTGGACATTAATAGGAACATAGAGCTAAAGCAGGTCTCCAGCCTTCCCACTTAGGGTGCCATGGCTAAAGTGAAATTAAAGTAGGATTACAAGTCCAAAATCCAAAACTGTTCTTGTGATACGTGCTTATTCTAGCTATTACATAAATGCCCACAAATCAAATCACAGAACCTGTGAAGAAAGATTTTCCTTTACTCAACTCACTAAAGATGTGTTGGTTTGTGACATAATTTGAAAATTACTTTAGTTGTACTGCACAGCAAAAGATGAGGATGCTTATGTCTGAACTCTACAGATGGCCAATTCTGCTTTCTGAACAAATTTTAATAACAGAAAATAAAAATGTTAATAACAGAGAAATTGGGAGAGGAGAAATAACTTATTTGCAGCCTTAGAGATCTGAAGCATTTTAAAACTTTGTATATTTCTCTTTGCAAAAAATTGAATATTATAGGCTTTTTGAGGAAAAGTGTCAAATTCTGCAGATCATTCCTTTCAAAAAATGCTTTTTTGGAGGATATAAATTTTCTTTTACTCTTATTGCAAAAAATGTTTTATCAAGTTTAGGGAGTCAATGAATTCCATAAAGATGTGTAATAATCAAAATAACTTCTATATTCCTACCAGTTGCCAACTGCAAGGTTATTGAACATTACAAGTAACTTTCTTCCCCCCAAAGTGGGCATCTTAAATTAACATTTTTTACAAGTGCAATATTCCACATAATAGCTGACTTAATTCAGGTTCATTAATAGAGTTTTCTGCCACAAACAGATGTGTAAAATCAGATAACTGACAACCTCTTTGGTCCTTTTTGTTTCTATAAGCTGATTTCAAATAAATGTTACTTGTTCCTTTTATCTCCAAAATTCTGTCAATGCCTGATCTATTTTTCTGCTATCATATTATATTTAATTAAAAGCATGTCTCTCCAATCCAAATGAATAAACATGAAACTCAGTTACCTTAATTGGTGGGAATGGGGAGGCAGTGAAATACAATTTGTGTTCATTAAGATTTGTGGTCATTTTGGTGATTAAAAAATTTTTTACAAAAGTTTTCACCTTCTTCATGTATGTCAAGAAAATTTTAATGTTAGGTGTTTCATCTTGCCAAAAAATAACAACACAAGAGATTTAGTTCATGTGGCTGATTAACAAGATGGCAGACTAAATATTTACCCCAATCCAGACAAACTTTCAAATATTTACATAGGACAAAAAGAGAATTCTTTGCCAGATCTAGATTTATTAAAGAGAAATCTAATTAGGTAAAAATATTCTGGATTAACACTGAAGAATAATAATCCTTAAAACACTCACTCAAGTCCTTTCCCCCATCATACTCCACACAATTATCAAGGATGCTGAAACCAACCTGCGGGCTTCTGCCTCAGATCCACAATTGGATTGTCTTTTGCTCCACTATGCCCTGCCCACATGCCACACTGTATTGATTATGCCAAGGTATATGAACAGTATTGAAAAAGTAATAGTTAATGTATATCTTACTGAGGGGGATGGATTAGAGACCCATGTCTACAGAAATTCTGTCCAGAACACCCTTTATGCCTACCCTTGAAGCAAAAAAGGCAAAAGCATTGAGTCAGTTCAGTCAGAGAAGAAAAGGATGAGAGCTGAGGGAAGAACTGGGGTAGTAGGATAACAAGAGGTGCTACAGTTGACTTGAAAGAAAGAAAACTCAGATGAAAAAGAGAGAAATAGACAGACATAGAGACAGAGAGACAGCGAAACAGAGAGAGGCAGTCTACTTGGAGGAAGAACTTTAGTTAGTAAAAGATAAATCCTACTATAAAGGAGAAAAATGAAGATTTGCCATCCAATTATGCTCCCTTCTTCAAGTGGGAAAATCAGAAATAAAATGAGAATATAAGTAAAAGAGGTTAAAATATTAAATAACACAAGAACACACACTACAAGTTCTTTTTTTAGTTAATTTATTTGTTTTCCATTTTCAACAATCACTTCCATAAGTCTTAAATTTTCTCCCTCTTCTTCTTTCCTCCTTCCCCAAGATGGCATGCAATCTTATATGGGATCTACACACACTTTCTTATTAAACACATTTTGACATTAGTCATGTTACATAGAAGAATTCAAATGAATGGGAGAAGCGATGAGTGAAATGAGCAGAACCAGAAGTTCCTAATACTGAAATTAAATAAAAAGTGGAGCTCAAACTTGCTATACTCCTTCAGTTTTACTAAAATAAGTATACGTATATGTATATATGCACTGTGTGTATGTATATGTGTGTGTTATAATGTAAGAAATAACACAAGAAAATAGCCCAGAAATTCTGAAAATAGACATTGGTTATAAGATGGAGCTCAAACTGACAGGTTTCACTTTTGAGAAACACAAAGAAACTAAAGAAGAAATAAATTTGTAGATCAAAAATCATAAAATAAAAATTAAGAAAATATAGAAAGGGGAAAGAATTATGAAGAGAACAAAGTAAAGAAATTAATTATTTAAATAATGGAAGATGGAGAAAATTGATAATTTAAGGAAACTAAGATACAAATTAATAAACTGTGTAAAACATTAAAATTAGGGAAAAGATCCACAAACAGCAGAAGTAGCGAAGTGGGGTAGGAGAGCCTGTGGAAGTTGGGTTTTATCAAGTAATGTTTAGAAAAAACCAATCACTGCAACAAAATACTAGCCTAAAAAAGGAATGGAAACTATTAAAAAATGCAATATTGTTGACACATATTGAGGAAAATATGGAGATAATTAAGGTCATTACACTATGCCTAAAAAAACAAAGATAACAAACTAATATCACTGTTTAAATTATATTCTCTAAGCAGCATGACATCTACATCTATAAAGGAAAAGGTTCACTAAATTGAAGAATGATTTAGAATATATTAATACAATAATAACTGGAAACTTTAATGTTCCTTTCTCTGAATTTGAAAATTTAAAAGAAAAATAAGCAAAAGAGAAAACATAGAATTGAACAAGTTGTCACAGTATTTAGAGTTGAACAATTAATGATGCCTTCTGAATGAAAGCACTAAATTACATATCACACACTCACACACACATACATCACAACCCAATGAGAATTTTACAAAAGAAGAGCATGTACTGAGATGCACAAAATTTGAAAAAACAGGTAAAAAAATGTTTAGAGAACACAACACTGTAAATAATATGAAGATTACTCAATTAAGGTAGTACAAGAAAAATGTGAAAACCTAAATGGAAATTTAAGAATGAAATTCCAAGTAATTACTGGACAAAAAACAAATTTTATTTTAAAAAATAAGAACTAGATGAACAGCAATTATAATTAAGTCAATTTACCCAGATTTCTAAATTTTGCTGAAGCAATCTTCAGAGGATTTGCTGCATATATTAATGAAATAAAAAGGGATTTTTAATGGAAAATCATGTAACAAAGTTAGAAAGTCGATAAACAAAAAGACCACCTATAAATATTTTTGTACATAGTGGTCCTTTCCCTGTTTTTATCGTTTAAGGATACAGACCTAGTATTTCTGAGGAATAGAGGATGCACAGTGTTATACTCCTTTCACAACTAGCTATCTCTGCCTTTTTATTTCAGCTAAAGCATAATAGATTCTACATTAGTTCTTTATTTTAACTATGGGTGTGTGTGCGTTTCCGTTTCGTGTGTCTCTTGTAAACAACATATTGTTGGGTTCTCGTTTCTAATCCAATCTTCTATCCATTCCTATTTTACGAATGAGTTCATTCCATTAACATTCACAGTTATGATTACTCTGTATTTCCCTCCATCTTATTTTCTTATAATTATCCTTCTCTTTTTTTTTACACTGTCCTCAAAAGTTTGTTTTGCTTCTCACCACTGCTTTTTCCTTACTCAAGACACTTCGTTTTTAGACCCCAGACATTTTCAGTAGATGCCCTCAATGCCTAGAATGTTCTCCCTCTTCATTTAGCCTCTTGGTCTCCCTAAATTCCATCAAACCTCAGCTAAAATTTCAATTTCTACAAGTCTTTCCGAACTCTCCTTAATTCTAGTACCTTCCTTTTTGATCATTTCCAATCTAGCTTTATTTATAGCTTGTTTGTACATAGCCGTTTGCATGTCCACACCACCCTCCCCACTAGACAGAAAGCTTCTTGAGATCAGGAACTGTCTTTTGGCATCCTTGTATTTCCAGTGAGTAGCACAATGCATGGCATATAGTAAATGCATAAATATTTGTTGGTTGACAAGTGATTCAAGTATCAATAAAATGTCCAAAAGTTTATTCATTATGTTATTGCATATGTATCTATTAAAAATATTACTTGTATATTTGAATATGTATAATAATGAGTCAAATCATGTCAGCCAAAACATAACTATAAACAAAGAAAGCTGAACATTACTGGATATATACATATATGTATATATGCACTGTGTGTATGTATGTACGTGTGTGTGTTATAATACATGATGTACTTCATAGAGTGACTTCAGAATCAGGAAAACCTGGGTTCACATTCTGCCTCATATTTAACTGATTAATATCTCATATAAGTCCCAAAGATTGTCAGAACTGGTGTTGACCTATATTCATAGTAAAAGTATCCTCTTTAATATTTTCTGAGATATATGGGCACAGCATGCAGGCTAAGGTATTTTGCCTGCCTCTGAGGAGGTTATAGAAAACAGAGTAATACACATGAAACCATTAAAGAGTAACACAAAATTGAAGGTCAATAAAGTACTAAATTGTTTGGCTCAGACAATAACAAGAGAGAGTCAATTGGAGGGTACAGTCAGAGAAGGTATCAATCTTATCCTGTCTATATTGGAATTAGATTCTGCTCTAGAATATCTCAGGTAGTTTTCTAGACTGTGTTAAAAATCTCCCTAATACCTGAGGCAGAGCATGAAATTTATGAATATTTTTCATTGTTAGGAAGTTTTCTTCCTCAGAATGAAGTTAAATTGCTTTTCTACACCCTTTATCTAATATTTCTAAGTTTCCTGTCCCCTATTCTCAGGGCCAAACAGAAAAGATCTAATTCTTCTATATGACATTTTGCACACTATTGAAAAAATTATCAAGTCATCCCTATGTCTCACCTTATCGAGTTTAAACATCAACAAAGTAGAATGCTAGGGTCATCAAGAGAAAACCAGAAGTTTGTCAAGGAATCCATATGGAGAAGAAAAATGATGAGTTCAACACTCAGTAGGCTGAATTTGAGTATAGTTATCTGTGATGGAATTAGAAATTCATTTCTGTGACTGTTGATGCCTAGCATATACTTGTGCTTAATAAGCTATCTATATAGATATCACTATGTGAACAAAATGTAAGACAGTAGAAGATTCCTAGGAAACAGCAGCTTGCTTTCCACTGTCTTTTTGTACTTTTACAATATGGAATAGTACCAATGCAACCACAGCACCTTCATGACTTAGTAGATTGTCTTAGTGAGTCAATAGGGCTAATCACTAAAGTAAGCATTCTGATCATAACTATCTCTGAAATTAGTGTGGCTAGTCATTAGACAACAGCTATAGTATCTATCAACGTATTCTTATTTGAAGATTTTCCAGCTTGTAAGAACTCCCCAAATTTGTTCTCCTTTGGTTTTACATTAAAAAATGGCACTCTCCATGCCATGATGCAGCTTTTTTGTGGTGGCTAAGAAATGGAGAATGAGAAGAGACTCATAAATTGGGGAATGGCTAGATAAGCTGTGGTATATGGTTATGATGAAATATTATTGTACTATAAGAATGACAAGCAGGCAGATTTCAGAAAAACCTAGCAAGACTCACATGAATTGATGCAAAGGTAAGCAGGCAGAATCAAGAGGACAGAATTTGGAACTCGAAGTTTTAAAAACAAATGTTAAAAATTGTTTTTACAATTTTTGCAACTGGGAAATAAGACATACAGGCAATGGGGTATAGAAATCTATTTGCCCTATAAGAAAATAGAAGGGAAGAGGATAAGAGAAGGGAGGATTAGATTGGGAAAAGGGGTAATCAGGATGTCGATGTCTTGGGGTGGGGAGAGGGGAGACATGGGGAAAAAATTTAAAACTCAAAATCTTGTGGAAGTAAATGTTGAACACTAAAAATAAATTATTTTTTTGAAAAATCAGGAGAACATTGTATATAATAACAGCAATGCTTTACAATAAAGAATTCATTGCAAATGACAGCTATTCTCAGCAATACAATAATTAAAAACAATCCCAAAGAACTACTGATGATGCAGCATGATATCTGTCTTCAGAGAAAACTGATACTGTCTGAATACAGACTGAAGCATGTTATTTCTTCTTTCTTTCTTTTTTGTTCTTTCTTTCACTTCTTCTTTATTTGAATCTTCTATAAAATGACCAATATGGAAATGTTTTACATGATTGTTCATGTGTAAACGATATCAGATTGCTTACCATCTCAGTGAGAGGAAAGGCAAGGGAAGGAGGAAGGGATAGATTTTGGGACTCAAAACTTTTTAAAAATATTTTTAATTGTTTTAACATGTAATTGGGGGAGAATTAATGATATTTTTAATATCAAAATGGAGTAATTTTTATAAAAGAAAAAGAGCTAGAAAATAACTAAATTTATGAGAAAAAAAGAATTATTGGAATACCTGAAAGCCATATTCAAAAAAAGTGCATAGATAGAATATTTTAAGAATTATAAAAGAAAACTGCACTAATATCTTAGAACCAGAAGGCAAAATAGAAATTGAAAGAATCCACTGATCATGTTCTGAAAGAGATCCAAAATGAAAACTTCAAGGATATTAAATATAAATTCCATAGTCCCCAGGTCATAGAAAATAATGCAACAAAAATAGAAAGATCTTTCAAACACCATAGATCAAATACTATCAGGATCACATAATATTTAGCAGATAGCACATTAAAAGAGCAGAGAGTTTGCAAAGGAGATAGGATTACATACTGGAATATCCTATTCAGCAATCCTTCAGGGAAAAAACAATGGACATATAATGAAATAGAGGACTTTCAAACATTACTGACATAAAAAATCAGAGATGAATAGAAAATCTAACATTCAAAGACAAGGATCAAAAGAAGCTATAAAAAAGGAAAGCAACAGAGAAATCATAAAACAGTCAATAAGATGAAAGTACACACACACACACATATTATATATATATATATATATATATATATATATATAATATCCATTTGGGAAAATGGTACATGTAAGTCCTAAGAACTTTGTCATTACTTGGGAAATTAAAATTCTACATACACAGAGGACATAGGTGTGAGCTGATTATGTTAGGAAGCTTCTCAAAAATACACAAAGGACTGAGAAAGAGAGATTCACTGGGTAAAGGAAGAAGGGAGAGGAAGAACGGGAAAAATGATCTCATATAAAAGACTTGCTCAAGGAACAGCTTTTACACTGGAGGAAAAAATGGATATGCAACACTCAAACCTGACTCTCAGGTGAACTAATTTAAAGAGGGAAGAATACACACACACACACACACACACACACACACACACACACCATATACTACTACACATTGGAACCTTGGTTTATGAGTAGCTTACCTATGCTTCACTGGATGGGGAACATTTTTTGCAAAGTTTATCTTGCAGGATGAACAAAAATTCACAGTACAAACATTATGTTTGGATTTGAATGACTCCTGAAAGAATGACACTCAACTACGGCAGCGTTTTGTTTTGTTTTTGAACCCATGTAAGATTGCATACCATTTAGGGAAGGAAGAGGCGAGGGAGGGAGAGACAATTTAAATGTTATGGAAGTGATTATTGAAAAGTGAAAACCAATTTTTATAAAAAAGTCAAAAACAAGTATCATTAGATAGATCCCTAGTCATAAGAGAATGTAAAGAAAAAACCAAAGAGTCAAAACATGAAAGTAATTCTGAAAAAGGAAAATTAGTGAAGGCAGTAGTGTTAGTTTTAGTGAAAGAAGCATAAGAGAGAACACTCCCAACGTTGAAATACCCGATGTTCAAACATGGGGATTCTCCTTCCAAGCAATAACCCTTCTTCTCCCCCCCTCCTCCTCCTCCCTCTCTTTTCCCTCATGCCAACTCTTCTCAGACGTAAAGTGCAAGTCAATTTATTTTATTTTCTGTTTATATTGTGTACTAATCATTGCTATTGTATTTCAGGTGTATTAGGGACCAAAAAAACTTACTTAAGATTATAAGTAATTATTTTATATGAATTTTTTGGAAATGTGGTACCAATCATCTGATTTTACATTATTTCCTATGGGAAAATTCACTTTGCAATACAAACAAATCGAATGATGAACAGAATCTGAGAACGAACTAAATTCGTAAAATGAGGTTCTACTGTATTTGAATATATGTGTGTGTTCATCATTTGTTGCCGAAGAAGACCATACCATCAGAGAAATAATGACATGACTTGCACTTGATTTTGTTTTGAGGGAGGGAGGGAGGGATATACCATATATCATATATATATTTATATAGTAGCATAGATATAGTATGCAGTAGAATAGTGTGTGTGTATATAGATTTGTCATATATAGTAGTATGTAGTTTATATTATATATACTCCATATGTGATATATATTTTAGTTATGATAGTAGATATATAGTATGGATATAGTATATAGAACTATATTACTATAGTATATGATATGTACTACTATATATGATATTATAAATGATATGTATATACTATATACAGTGGTAGATATAAAAATATAGATATATGTGTGTAAATACTTATATGAACACATAAACTCAGTTACATATGGAAATCTATCCTAATAAGTGAATAGGAGGGGATAGGGAAAAGACAAAGGGGTGAAGTGATAAGATGGAAAGTGGATCAAGAGAAGCAGTGGTTAGAAGGAAACAGACATTTGAGGAGGGATAGGGTAAAAAAAAAGAGAGGGAGAAGGATAAACAGAAAAAAATAGTATGGAGGAAAATATAAAATTCAGAATTATAACTATGAATGTGAATAGGATCAACTCAGCTGTATAACTGGGGTGGATAACAGAATGGATTAGAAACAAGAATCCAAACAATAATGGTTACAAAAACCCATCTGAAAGAAAAATAAGCACAATTAAAATAAAGCCTGGAGTAAATTCTATTACACTTCAGCTGAAGTTTTAAAAAGGCAGGGGTAGCAATCTTGATCGAACACAATGCAAAAGCAAAAAGAAAAGATACAACTAAGAGAGATAATTGGGAAACTACATTTTGCTTAAAAAGATACCATAAACAATGAAGTTACATACCTGGCATGGCATCCAGATACTTTACAAAAAAATTGAATGAGTTACAAGAAGAAATAGACAGCAAAACTGTACTAACACAAGACCTCGAATTTCCCCTGTCAGAAGTATATTAATTCAGCCATGAAGTAAATAAGAAACAAGTTAAGCAGATGAATAGAATTTTAGAAAAAAGTTAGATATAGACATCTAGAGAAAATTGACTGGGAATAGGAAGGAGTATGCCTTTTTCCCCTAGTTGTACATGTCCGTGTACTTTCACTAACATTGACCCCGTATTAGGGCATAAAAAACTTTACAAACTAATGGAGAAAAACATATTTTAAATTCACACTTTTCAGACCATAATACATTAAAATTATATTTAATAAATGATCTTGAAATCACAGATCAAAAATTAATTGGAAACTAAATAATCTAATCCTAAAGAATCAGTGGGTCAAACAACACATCATAGAAACAATCAATAATTTCATTAAAGATAATAACAATGAGATGATATACCAAAATTTGTAGAATGAAGGCAAGGTGAGCCATGCCCCAGTGTTTTAGGGAACCATGGTGTCCCATTCTATGTAAATAGTAATTCTGTAGGGGAAAAATGTCAGTGCTAAAAACCCTTTCCTCTAAAATATAAAAAAATAATATATTTATCAAAAAAGCAAAAGGTTTTGAGTAAGGGGTAAACACCATATACATCATGAAATGAGACATGCATTTGAAATCAGAAGACACATAAGTTCAAACCCCAGCTGTTCCACTGTGTGATACTGACAAGCCCCTTCAACTCTTTGGGTTTCCCTATTCCTTTCTGGTAAAATAAGGAAGATGGGTTAGTTACTCTTCAAGTTCCATTCCAGAGGAGCAACATATTAACCTTAGAACATTGGTAAATTTTTCATATAAATATAGGATCATGATACCAAAATTTCCCTACCAGATCAAACTCTGTGATTCTGTGTTCTAAAATTATGTAAATCAGCATATGGAAAACATAAAAATCAGCGAAAAGAAACATAATATTTGCTTTTTTTCTATGAAATTTCCTCTAATGCTCTTTTGTCTGTAAATGAATTACATATGAATTCTACCACTATATGGTGTTCCACGGCCAACTTATATTGGGAAATAACTCAAGTATTCTTCCCTGAACCTTAGCTGTCTTTGACTTTTTAGGCAGATGTGAATAAGGCAGTGAAAGCAGCAAGAGGCTTTTCAGATTGGGTCCCCATGGTGAACAATGAATACTTAGAGAGAGCGGTCATCTCCTAAAGAAACTGGCTGATTTAAGGGAAAGGCACCATCTGCTCTTAGCAGTATGCACCAGATAAAGCAAGCAATTGGTAGAGGTCTCAGTCGTGTTCATTATCATGAGTTGGTTTTGTTTGAAATGATGATATCTTATACATACATACATACATACACATACATGAATGTATATATGTATATACAGAGAGAGAAAGATTATAAGAAATGCCTTTTGGAAATGTATTTCTCCTCTCCTTCTGTTGAAAGAAATCTTAATGACAGCTCCTTTTACAGGTAGTACTACGATTAATTGTAGCGGTAGTGATGGTGGTGGTGGTGGTAGTAGTGGTGGTAGTAGTGGTAGTAGTAGTATCAGCAGCAGTAGTAGTAGTAATCAATAACAGCAACTCAATATTTATATGGCAACTTCAAAGGATTATAAAGCACTTAATTTGAAGTGGAACAGATGCGGAAAGTAAATAGTTTACCCTTTTACAATTTACCAAAAAAAGGCATCTACCTTTTGCTTAAAGACCTCCATTAAGGCGAAACCACTACTCCCAAGGCAGCCCATTCCATGATACATTTAATCTTCTAAGGAATATTATACCTTTATGTGAAGTCTAAAATTGCCATGTTGAAACTTCTGCTATTTGTGCCTATCTCTATGAATTATGACTATGCAGAAAAACAAGTCCCTTTTCCACGTGGCTGCCACATGAAAGAGCTTGATCTTTCATTGTACTGAAAGGTCATAGATCTTGTTCAGAAGAATCAATGTCTAACACTTCTATGCCCTTCGTAACTTTTATCTGTGCAGCTGATTTTTTGAGCCCTTGTCTATAAAAGTACTGTTTCTGTTTCTGTCTCCATTGTGCATCATCAAAATGTTCTCCGTTAGGCTCTCCTCCTCTCATTCAAGAGAGGCATAAGCATAGGCATAACCATTTCTTCTTAAACTAACACATTCCCCTTTTGTCTCTCCCCTTTCTTTGGAAGAACATTCTACAACTATATTTTACTTATACACCTCATTTTGAGCCAAGGCTCATTGATATCTATCAAATTAAATTTGCCTCCTTACATTAAATTCCCCATTAAACTTCATTGTTTCCCATACATTGAACAATTGTGTACAGATGCTTGAGCTGTGGATTCTACTGCTGGCTATTTTCTCAGATTTTGTGTCTGAATTTTGGGGTAACCGCTATACCACTCCCATTAGTTACAGTGTAGCTACTCAATGTTGTAGAAGTAGCTTGATAAGCAGTTTTGTCCCTTCTTTCTTTTCAGTCAAAAAATGCTTAATTAAATTTCCAAGATATCAGGAAAACTTATTCTTACCAACTGTTTTTGTGTGTCTTTAGCCAAGAGTCCAACACTTCTATATTTTGTCATGGTCCAGAAACATATATCGATTTAATCCAGTTTTAAGAAAAAAGAAAATCTCAACAAGGTGTTTTCTTTCCTTCCAATAAATTTGTGAGGGTGATTTTAATTAAAAATATCTACATGTTATGGGTAAAGATACTCAATGAGATTGTGACCTATCTAAAGTCTATAGCATCATCAGATTTTAATACCAGGAAGAATGTTAGCAATTGGCTAGTTCTGAGCTTCCATACTTAACAGATAAGATGACTGCAAGATATCTTGTGTAAGTCCATCTACATAGAAATTATTAGAAGCAGGATTTAGTGTTGGTGTCCTAACAAAATCCAGGATTCTTCCTATACAGAGCTAATAAAAGTTGTGTCTTATCATATTTATATAACCAAAGCATCATGTAAATTATCAAGTCTCTGGCAAATTCTTCTGTTCCTAGAGGTGGTAATGAAAAGCAATAAGTGAAAAAATTCATATTTTGGAATTCATTATGTAAGTATATTTTGACACATACCACTTATAGGCACATTGCATCTCCTAGGACACACTTAACATTTTAGTGATTTATACATTGGCAGTTAATCAGTTAGGGATTATGACCCTTAAATACCAAATTCATGGAAGTCCTAGAAATTTAGAGCTGAAAGTTATCTTAGAAGACATGCAGTTAGATACTCCTATTTAAATATGAAGAAAACTTTGTTATGTGTAATATTTTCTTGGAGAGTATTCCCGCTGACCCTCTTTACCTCAGAACAAAATGAGACTTGAATTTATTTAATCCAACAGTAATGTGTTTAACTTTTACTGTATACGTTACTGTGCAAGATGTTGGTATTGCAAATATAAAATGACTTATTATACGAAAACAATAAATATCAGAAATGCTATCTCCCTTGTCTACCAAGCAGTGTTGGGAGGACCAAATGATATTAGATTGAGGGAAAGAAAAGAATGTTCATTTATGTAGCATCCTACTATGTGCCAAGTACTGTGCTAAGTGATGCTACAAATATTGTCTCATCATCCTATGAGGTAAGTGCTACTATTATCCCCATTTTACAGTTGAAAAAACTGAGGCAGACAGAGGTTACATGATCTGCCCAGGGTCGCATAACTAATAAGTGTGTGAGGCTAGGTTTGAACTCATGTCTGCCTAATTCCAGGCCCAGAGATCAATGAACTACAGCACCAGCTGACTCAAATTGTTCAATTGAAATAATTCATGTGAAAGAAGCTAATAAACTGAAAAATATTATATAAACATTATAAGTATTCAGATTCAGTATAATCAATATTATTATTCACCCCTCCAGAATGAGTTGCCACAAAGAACTAACTGAATACACATTTATGTAAAATATAAAGCCTAAGATTCAAGACACCATCATTTTGAAAATTATGAGCCTGCAGAACATAAATTATTCATTCTATCAAGTGATGTTTTGTCAGTGTATCACTGACTATCAAGTGTCTATTATGTTTGAAGCACTGTACTTAGAAGGGGAAAAGATACAACAATACTATAAGACATGGTACCTTTTTATATTAAATTTATAATCTACTGGGAGTTGGGTGGGAAGGAGAGAGCAATGTGTTCATGTGGTTCTTTGGTTTAAATTCCTTAATGATTCTTATTTCTCACCAATTGCCTTTCAGGGATCCCACAGTGTGGTCCCAGCCCATCGTCCCCTACTGCCCTGTCTAGTATGGATCTGTTCTATGTATTCTTCTTTTAATCTATGAAGAGTAAAATATTATTTGACATGTGCTTTAGTAGTGGTATATCTCTCAGAAATGAGGTAAGCCCCTAAAGTTATATTTTCAGGAGCAATCACAACAAAGATATGTGATTTCTTCCATAAGAGGAGCTTCTGGAACTAATATCCTACATAAGGCAACTTATTTTGGGTGTTGCCCATGGAGCTTCAGTGACATTCATAGAGTCACCCTACTAGTAGGTATTAGAAGAAACAGTGAAACACAGGTCGTCCTGACTCCAACCCTATCTGCTACTCTTTCCTTATACCAGATTATTGCTTGAAATAGAAATAATCTAACACTTTCTTTTAATAGCATATGAAACTCAATTTGGGGTCTGATCTTTTTTTCAGACAATGGAAGCACTGAATAGTGGAAAAGTCTTTGCCAATGCCTATATGGTAGATTTAGGACTGTCTGTGACTGGTATATGCTACTATGCAAGTTGGGCTGATAAGATCAAGGCAGCACAGTCCCAATTAGTAAGTAAATTTGAGAAGTACTTTTTAAAAATGCATATGAGCACTTGGTGCTAGAATTATTTTTAATATTCCCTACTCCACTTTCCTCCTTTCTGGTAGTCTTTCTTCCTTTGATTTAGTCTCAGATAGACTTGGGAATCTCCTGGGCAAGGCCAATCCTTCTACTTAAATAGAAGATCCTTCTCCCTCCCATCCTCTCCAGCACATTGCATTCCAGAGTTATCTCCCACTTTCTTGAATCTTGAGTCTTTGCCTTTAAAACAGGTTCAAGTTTTCCTTATCCTTAATACATTTTCACCACTCGTTACCATCCCCTCAAGTTATCACCCTTTATCTCTCACCCTTTCTCAGCCAAACTCCTTGAAAACAAAAACAGCAACAACTTTATATTAATTTCCTCCACTTCCTCTCCTTTTACTCCTCAGTTATTTGCAATCTTATTTCTATCCTCATCACTCAACTGCCGGTGTTCTTAATTGCCAAATCTGATATTCTTTTCTCAGCCTTAATCCTTCTCAACCCATTTACTGAGTTTCACATTGTTAACTCTTCTTTCCTCCTGAATACTCTCTCCTCTAAGATTTTCTGACACTACTCTCTCTTGCTTTGACTTCTAGCCATCTGTTTCTCCTTTTTTTAAAATGCAAATAGCGTTTTATTTTTCCAAATACATGTAAAGACAATTTTAAAAATTCATTTTTATAAGATTCATATTTCCAAATTTCCCTTCCTCCTTTTCCTCCTCCCTCCCCAACAAAGCAAGCAATCTGTATATCAGATACACATGTGCAATCATGTAAAATATATTTCCGTATTAGTGACTGTTTCTCCTCAATATCTGTGCTGACTTATCCATATCTCATCTTCTAACTATGAGTGTCCCTTAAGGTTCTTTCATATGCTTTTTCTCATCTCCTTTTATATTTCTTTCTAGTAATTTCTTCAGTTTCTCTGGGTTAACCCTTGTCTCTAAACAGATAATTCCCCTTTTTACATATCTAGTCACAATCTATTCCCTGAACTTCAGTTTCACAATCCTCATTTGCCTTTTGGACATTTCAAACTAGATATTGTAGACAAATCTTAAAATCAACATTTCTAAAATTGAACTTATTATTTTGCCACTAAATCCTTTTCATTTCCAGACTTCAGTGCACTACCCTCCTCCTACTGACTCATATTCGTTATAGCCTCCTCACCCCACATACCTAATCTGTGTCCAAATCTTGCCATTTCTATTTTTATGGCAACCTTTCTATTCAACACTTTCTCTCCCCTCACACAATTTGATTTTGACTTGATTTTGGCCAGAAGTAGGGAATCTGCAGCCTAGAGGTCACATATGACCTTCTAAGTCCTCAGGTGCAGTCTTTTGATTGAGTCCAAGTTTTACAGAACCAATCCTTTTATTAATGGAATTTGCTCTGTGAAGTTTGTATTTAGTCAAAGGACCCCACTTGAGGACCTACAGGACCAGATGTGACCTTGAAGTCACAGGGTCCCCACCCCTGGCTTAGGTTAACTTCTCCTGTTGGCAAGATTTTGAAAACAGCCTCCTAATTGGTCTACCTTTCTCAAATATTTTCTCACTCCAGGCCATGTTCTCCACTGAAAGATTTTCTTTAAGTACAAATCTGACCATGTGACTCATTAAGAATCAAACATAAACTCATCCATTTAACATTTAAAGTCCTGGACCCAACCTATCTTTTAAATTACATTCAATCTTGCTCCCCTTCCTATACTCTGTATTGCAAATAAATTGGCCTTCTCTTTTACTCACACATAACACTCCATTCCCCTCTCCATGCTTTGGAAATTGCTTTCTCCCATTCCTGTAATGCATTCCCACCTTAACTTTTCCTCAGACTCCCTTTCTTTTTTTAAAATGCAGTTCAAGCTTCTTTAGCCTTTCCTAGATCCCCAATTTTGTGCCCTCTCTTCCACGTTATCTTGTATTTTACTACTTTACATAAATCTTTATTATTATATATCATATTATAATTCCATATTATATATCTTTTCTATTTATTAACTTTACATTTATGCTGAATATCTATTAGTATGTACTTATCTTCTCCCGCACATGAATGTAAGCTTATTAGAAGTAGGAATTGTTTCCTTCTTCGTACGTGTAGACCAAGCTCCTAGTACAATGCTCAAAATGATGCTTAATAAAAATTTGGGGTGATTTCTTGAATAAGAAATACAAGCATATACAAGCATAAGAAATACAGCATACAAGACTAACTTCACTCTCCAGTTTAATGAGTCTGATAGTTGAAGATTTGATGGAAATTATCTTTAAGTTTCCCCAAGGATTTAAAATAACCCTAGCAACACTGAAACTACCTAATAACTAGTAAAAGAGCCTAGCCAAAGTGAACCATAAATAGGAGATAGGAATTGGACACGTCAACAGCCATGAAACATAGAGTAGAAATGACAAGAGAGTAAAGAAATAGTGCTATACAGACATGGGGCTTTTGGGAGGATTTATTTTCAATTTTGATAAAGTGCAAGAAGGAATGAAATATACAAATTGAGTCAAATAAATGAGTATTGAAAAGCAATTTGAAAGCAAACATTTACTTAGTACCAACTATGTGTAAGATGATTGCTTTGCTAGGTTCTTGGGAAATATAAACAAGAAAATTTTAAAAAATAGCAGGAAAGGCAAGATTTAATATTAAGCAAGTAGAAAGAAGTCAAATTCAGATTTAAACCAGAAGGTTTTAGGGAGGGAGAAGAGAAAAACATAAGATGAGGAAATGTTTGTGGCTTTCTGTTTTTTATTATTTAAATCATTTAGGACAGGTAAGTCATGGAGGTTGTACCACCAGCAAAGAAAATCAAACATGGATATTTTAGGTATCTTGAACAATCTATAGCTGTTAAATCATTGGTCTATTACAACTGCAGGATAGCATTTTGCCTTCCTCCCTGCCTACCCACCACCTCCACATACATGCCATTCTCTGTTTTTTCCTCATTGATTTTCTGGAAATATTTGCAAATATATTTCAGAATGTTTGAGAGGCTGGATTATACCACCTTTTGAGTGCCTTTCAACACCAATCTGTGTAATTGTTCTGACATGATATGGGTGCACGGTTTGAGTCACATTATACACCATACAAAAAAGGTCACTTAAATAAAAAATAAACCTACATTTGTAGTAGTAATAATTCAAATATCCTATTGATAAAAATAAGATATCATGCACTACTATTCCCTGCAATATTATAAAAACTCCTTTTTCTACATAGAAAATATTTGCTTTTGTTTATTTCTATTGGCTATTTCAGAACAATTATTTTTCTGATATACCATGTTTTGGGGTTTGTTTGAGGTTTTTTTGGTTTATTTCAGATAGAAAATTTTTCTTCTATACAAGATATGAACCTCCCAGTGTTTGTGGACAAATCCTTCCTATAAGATGCTTCCATGTATGAGATTTTAAAGGCATACATTTTTTAAAATTTCATTAAGCAAGAATTCATGTTTAGTGAGATTTCCTTTAAGGCTGAAGGAATATCATCCAAATGTTGAAGGATTCACACTTTCCAGTATGCCAGATAGATTAGATAGAGAGAGAGATAGATGAATAAATAAATAAGACAAATAAATGTAGATGAATATAATACCATATATACTTTTCTGAGCTCCATACCACCTACAAACTACTTGATCTGCTAGGTGGTTTCTACTATTTGAAAACCAATATATTAATTTGAAAACAATAACAAGTGACCAAGGGAAGAAGAAATATTTCAGTCTTTAATCACTTGTTGTTACAGTGAGAATTTGGTTCCTCCTCCACAAATACAAGATTGTTCTTTTGCAAAAAAATTCATTCATAAAGACATAAATTAAAAGACCAACCTTGCCCTTCCTTCCCCATCCCATATAAAGCAGTTGTTTTTTTCTAAAAATTCTCTGAAAATACATGTGAGTTGTCATTGAACTTGTACTCATTTAAAATCTATGAAATCACAAGTTGAGCTGGTAGCACTATAATTATTACTATTTAATGTTTGGGAAATATTAAATGTGTGGAAAGCATGGTATAAAAGCAAGGACCCTGACATACACAGGAGGGCCTGCTATACAGGTTCTTAGATCTGCATTTCTAAAAGAATAGCAACTTTCAAGGGGTCAACAATCACTTTAATCAAGCACATGCATTGTTCACTTAGTTCTGGGGGAAAAGTCTTCACCCTGAACCTCAGAGAAAATACAAAGAAATGAATAGACATGGCTTCCAACTCTCTGACACAAGCAACACATACATCATAGATCAACAGACAGATCCAACTGTCTGGCCATTACATATATACTCTTACCAGAGAAGCACCAACATCCAGATTTTCAAAGCTGAGGGGGGAGGGGGGAGAAGGGGTAGCTCCTTAGTAGTTTCTCAGAGCCCCTTCTGGCCAAACATTTCCAATCAGTAAGTCCCAAAGGAAAACCTCACCTCAGAGTCTTTATATACTTTTTAGAGCTAGAGGGCATCACAACCCTTGAGAAACAGTGCCTTATTAACAAAAGGTGTGGGCTTTCCTCCAAATCTTCCCAGACTTATTAATGGAAATCTTCTTTAATCATGATTCATTCAGAGGCACTTGATCATACTAAAACAAAAAAAAAAATGCATTATCAATACACATAGTGACTGAAATTCAGTTCGTTATTTTAACACTTCACAAATCCATGACTTCAGCAATGTGGGTTCTCCTTTCTTTGATCTTAATAATACTTTCACAATGTAGATGTTCTCACTTTTTTGTTTGAGAATTGGTAGCCACTCTTCTGATTAGCCTCTCCAAACATAACTATATTGATCTTCAGATGACATATAACCGATCAGTTCCTCTAAAATCAAAAGGCTTTTAGTTGAATAAAATCTTCTAGAATTTCCATTCCACTATCCACAGTCACCCCATGCCACCATGAGGCACCAGCGTATTGGTTTAGTGGAAAGTATGATTCAGTATTAATGAAGAAATCAACATTCCTCTATTGCTTTACAGTGGAATTTCCCTTTGGTCGCACTAGTTGTGAAAACTGGACTCGCCCTTTGCTGTGGAAACACTGTGGTTGTCAAACTAGCAGAACAGACCCAAAGGGGTAAATTTGCTAAGTCTCTAAAGATCTACTACATGAAAAATTAGAGTACTGTTCTCACTAAGAAGCATTCTGCTATTCCAAATTACTTGCCTTGCATTCATGAAATAGACTACTAACTATAATTTAACCAATGGGCCCTGCCCATTGTGAGAAAAGATTAAAATCCTTGACACGGATTTTAGAAAATCTGCATAAATATGTCCCATCATGGAAAGACTTGCATGAAATGATGCAGCAGGTGAGCAGAAGCAAGAGAATATTGTACACAGTAATACCAACATTGTTTTAAGAACCATGTTGAGTCATTGGGTCATTTTGATTCATAAAAACAAATTAAAAATAAAGGAGATATGAAAAAAGACACTACCTTCATCCAGAGAAATAACTGAAAAATAGAAGCATGTATAGAATAACTTTATATAATACATACTTATTGTGTCAAGTGGTGGCTATTTCTAGAGTAGAGGGAGGGGAAAAAAGGAATTTATCTGATAAATTTGTTGTGTGTTTGGAAATAATAGCAAGTTGTGCATGATAGATTGGCAGTTTTGTGTACAATCATCTGTTTTATTGTACTGTGTTTTGAAAATGCTTGTTTTGTTCTATTAATTGAAAATAAAATAAATCGATGGGCGGAGCCAAGATGGCGGAGTAGAAGGACGCACGTTTACGAGCTCCGAAACCGCAGCCCATAGAATTAATGTAAAAAGAGACCCCCATAACTTCTGGACCACTGAAAGGTGTACAGAAACGGAGTGGAAGAGATTTCCATTCCAGAGAGCCCTGGCGAGCTGTCCCCAGGGTCCGTCGCGCCCCGGAAAGTGGACCCCACCCCAGCACTGCTCTGGCCGTGGCCCCAGAGAAGCTGATCCGAGCAGGCTTCAGGGACGCAAGCTCCGGCAGCCGGGAAAGACCCTCCGCCCACAGAAGCTACAGGTCAGTGAGAGAGAAGGCTAGGCTGGACGAGAGAGGGAGGGGAGTGTCTCCGTGACTCGGGCCCCCATGGGAGGAAGCAGCGGCAGCAGAGACGGGGGCAGGAAGCGGCGGAGGCAGAGGCGTGGGCGGCAGCGGAGGCAGCAGCGGCTGCGGCCGGCCCAGGACTCCCCCTGCAGCAGGCAGGATCTTCATTACTGAAAGTCTCTGCATAAACAACCTGAGGGAGCTGAGCCTGGGAGATGGCCCTGCCCCACCCCGCTCTATTACTGAAGGCCTCTGCACAAAGCCCCTGAGGGAACTGAGCCCGGGAGGCGGCCCCCCCACCCACTCTGTTCCTGAAAGTCTCTGCATAAAGCCCCTGAGGAAGCTGAGCCTGGGAGGCGGCCCTGCCCCCACCCCAGCACCAGAACTAAAGCTCACATTGATTAGCAGCTGGGCAGCGCATTTGAATCTCAGACCCCAAGCACTAGCTGGGCAGATCTAGGCGGGGGTGGACAGGAATCTCAGAAGTCAAGTAACTGGCTGGGAAAATGCCTAGAAAAGGGAAGAAAAATAAGACTATAGAGAGTTTTTTGAACAGATACAAATGATCCCGACTTTTGGATCTGACGACGAGGACATATTCTTGCCATCAGGGAAAGACGTGGAAGGCGGGGCCTCGGTACCCCAGACATCCCAGGGGGATGTCGGGTGGGCTCAGGCCTTGGAAGAGCTCAAAAAGGATTTTGAAAAGCAAGTTAGACAGGTGGAGGAAAAACTGGGAAGAGAAATCACAGAGATTCAAGAAAAGTATGAAAAACGGGTCAATACCTTGGTAAAGGAGACCCAAAAAAATGCTGAGGAAATTAACACCTTGAAAAATAGGATCACTCAATTGGCAAAAGAGGTTCAAAAAGCCAATGAGGAGAAGAATGCTTTCAAAAGCAGAATGAGCCAAATGGAAAAAGAGGTTCAAAAGCTCACTGAAGATAATAGTTCTCTCAAAATTAGAATGGAACAGATGGAGTCTAATGACTTTACGAGAAACCAAGAAATCACCAAACAAAACCAAAAGAATGAAAAAATGGAAGAGAATGTGAAATATCTCATGGGAAAAACAACTGACCTGGAAAATAGATCCAGGAGAGACAATTGAAAAATTATGGGACTACCTGAAAGTCATGATCAAAAAAAGAGCCTAGACATCATCTTCCATGAAATTATCGAGGAAAACTGCCCTGACATTCTAGAACCAGAGGGCAAAATAAGTATTGAAAGAATCCATCGATCACCACCTGAAAGAGATCCAAAAAGAGAAACTCCTAGGAACATTGTGGCCAAATTCCAGAACTCCCAGCTCAAGGAGAAAATCTTGCAAGCAGCTAGAAAGAAACAATTCCAGTACTGTGGAAATACTATCAGGATAACTCAAGATCTAGCAGCTTCTACATTAAGGGATCGAAGGGCGTGGAATAGGATATTCCAGAAGGCAAAGGAACTAGGACTCAAACCAAGAATCACTTACCCAGCAAAACTGAGTATAATACTTCAGGGGAAAATATGGTCTTTCAATGAAACAGAGGACTTTCAATCATTCTTGATGAAAAGACCAGAGCTGAAAAGAAAATTTGACTTTCAAACACAAGAATGAGAAGAAGCATGAAAAAGTAAACAGCAAAGAGAAGTCTTAAGGGACTTACCAGAAGTGAACTGTTTACATTTCTACATGGAAAGACAATATTTGTAACTCTTAAAACTTTTCAGTATCTGGGTAGTTGGTGGGTCCATACACACACGTGTACACGCATGCACGCGCACACACATACACACATGCACGCACATACAGAGACAGAGAGCACAGATTGAACTGAATAGGATGGGACCATATCTTAAAAGAAATTAAGGTAAATGGTGAGAGAGAAATGTAGTGGGAGGAAAGAGGGGGAAATGGAAGGGGGTAACTATACGTCATTCAAGAGGCAAGTAGGAGACTTTTTAGTGGAGGGAAAAAGAGGAGAGCTGAGAAAAAAAAAAAAGAAGTTTACCCTCATCACATTTGACTAAAGGAAGGAATAAAATGCACACTCATTTTGGTATGAAAACCTATCTTACAGTATAAGAAAGTGGGGGAGAAGGAGATAAGCAAGGGGGGGGATGATGGAAGGAAGGGCAGGGGGAGGAGGGAGCAATTTGAAGTCAACACTTGGGGAGGGACAGGATCAAAAGACAGAAGAGAAACAATGAGGGGCAGGTTAGGATGGAGGGTAATTCAGTTAGTCTTACACAACACGACTATCAGGGAAGTCATTTGTAAAACTACACAGATATGGCCTATATTGAATTGCCTGCCGTCCCAAAAGGAATGGGTGGGGAGGGAGGGATGGGGAGAATTTGGAACTCAAAGTTTTAGGAACAACTGTTTAGTATTGTTGTTGCTACTAGGAAAGAAGACATACAGTTAATGAGGAATAGAAAGTCATCTGGCCCTACAGGAGAAAAGAGAAGATGGAGACAAGAGAAGGGAGGGATGACAGAAGAGAGGGCAGATTGGAGATAGGGAAAATTAGATTGCTTGGGATATTGGGGTGGGGGGAGGGGTTAAAAGGGGGAAAAAAATTTGGAACCCAAAATTTTGTGAAAATGAATGTAAAAAGTTAAATAAATAAATAAACAAAAAAAAAAGAAAAGAAATCTATTATACAAATATAGACACACGTACGTATGCATGTGTATATGTGTATATGTATGTGTATATAACATATTATATATATACACACACACACATATATATACATGCATCCATATATATACCAGCATAAAAAAGGATGAGAAACTAAGGCTTCAATGCCTAAATTCTCAGAAATAGATTTTAATTACCTATGTTGATTATTTTTCAGTTTAAAAGTTTAGTTGGCATTGTATTTACATTGCTGATATACCTTTTTTTCCTATTTTGTTTGGATTGCATGTGGTTTTGAATAACCCTCAATAGTTAGCATTCTCCTTTCACATAACCCCTATTTTATTATTCTTCAATATTTCAAGAATATTATTTTCTTATTGTGGAAACTCTCTCCACTGACACAAATCATACCCAAATTAATTGAACATCTTGAGAGTTACTGTGGCTGAAAAATATGACACTATGCAACCAACAAGGCCAAACTTAGGCTAATTGTTAGACATAGGTATATATTTTATCACTGGTCTTGTTTCAAAGACTTCTATCCCAGCAGGACTTTTCAGGGGCTTGTACTTTGAGTCAGATAACAAAATAAAGGTTTTTTCTAAATTACCTCTATTCTAAAGTTCCTTTATTCTAGTACCTCATCATGATGGCACAAAATTAAGATGGAAATTTTCTTTTCTCCCAAGAACTCTAAGAACTGAATCTGATTCTTCAGTGATCATTCTTAATGTTGTAATCTAAAAAGGTTATGGGAATTAAATATTACATAATGATGGCATCTTAGAAAAAGGGTCAATAGATAGATCAATAGACAGCAGAAATATGTACATGCCATTCATGTCTCCCTTTTCTTTCTAGCATGGTTGCTACCATCTCCACTCTGTCTCTTCCTAGAAAAGGGAAGTGAAGACACACAAAATATTTTATCAGGAATGTCTTCAGAACACAGCAAATATTTCTGTCATGATGAATGAATGAATGAATGAATGAATGAATGAATGAATGAATGAATGAAATCATGCTTGGAAAAAGTGATTTTTTCTTTCTATTCCTCTTCTACCTTATGAAGCATTAATCTCCAGAAAACTTTATCATCCCTAGGTCAGTGTTGATGTTCTTTTTGAAAGACTTTTTACTCTTCAAGGATAAAACAAATGATGAAAATGAACTAATAAATGAAGATTTCCTATTTGGTATAGTTATGTTCTATAATTAGTTTCTGACCTTCCTGATGATGAGGTTAATAAGCAAGATGTTTTTCTATTCAGAGCAGTTTTAGATCCTTTTTCTCTGGGATTAATGTGTGACTCTTCCTCCTTTAGGCAGGATTTCCTCCAGGAGTAGTAAATATCATGCCTGGTTATGGACCCACAGCTGGAGCAATCATTTCTTCTCACAAGAATGTAGATGAACCGTTCTGCACGGGGTCCACAAAAGTAAGACAAATTCATTATTAAGGTATTCTCAATGATTAGTTCATGTAGCCATTTGGGGGTCAAGTTCCATTTAAATTAGATTCTTACCTAATGTCTTCTAACATGGTTTAGGAATTTAGAGAGAGCCATCTTATATTTAATTCAACAGGTATTTATTAAGTACCTTCCATTTGAAGGGCACTGTGCTAGACATGAAAGAATGTAAACTGCCCTGAAGGCAAGAGTTCTCTCTCCTTTACTCTGATATAGTATCTAGCAGAAATATTAGCAGAGAGTAAAGATTTAATAACTGCTGCTAGACTGATTGATGGAGGCATTGTTATTTTCCTTCCTAACATCTATCAGAAATACAAGGATCAAAATAAGCTTGAATTTT